>PVIC010005809.1:0-56439 GCA_004025085.1 Thryonomys swinderianus
TTATGAGTGTGTCCTCAAGGTTCACCCATTGGAGTATAAATGACTCAAATTTATCATTCTTTATGGCTCTTACTCCGTTTTATTTTATTTTATTTTATTTTTGAGACAGGCTCTCACTTTTGTAGTCCAGGCTGGCCCTGAGCTCGCTATGTAGCCCAGGCAAGCCTCGAACTCAGCAATCCTCCTGTCTCTGCCTCCCAAGTGCTGGGATTACAGGCGTGAGCCACCACACCCAGCTAGCCTGTGCTTTTCTGTTCTCAGCTTTGTTTAAGATATAACAAAGTTCCAGAAGAGCTACTTCCATTTCTCGTGAGTTGATGCTTGTGGTTAAACCCTCGTACCTAGATCAGAGGAATTAAAGAGGATTGCAAAAAAAAAAAAATCCTTAGAAGTCTACAGGCATTTCATAAGCAAGTTATAGACAGCACAGTACCCTGGTCTATTAGAAAACATATTATTATTGCCCCAGGCCCAGAAGGCAGAGAGACAAAGTGACTTCTCAAACTCAGAAGGAGATGAGAAAGCAGCTGATCCAAGATGAACCTTGAAATACTCTGCCCACTGTTCCCTTCCTCCTATAGTGTGAGTCTGCTCTCTCCTTGGCCCAGTGTAACTGACTGCTAGAAGGTATGGCATCCCAAAGGTGCTGTCTGCTGTGTCTCCTCAAAGCACATCCACAAGAAGGAAGGACAGTGAGGTGGTTGTGTATGTGTGTGTGTATGTGGCACATGCATTACCTTTCTCCCCTTTGCAGGATTTCTGAACAATAGGGCCCCAGGAAAATAGTCATTCACCTGGGGATCACAGCCTAGGAGCTCAGCATCCTGCTCTGGATTAAAATGAAGGTTCCACCCTCTATTAGCAAAAGCACATTAGGCAGAGACTTTACCTGCCTGAGCCCCCATTTCCACACTTAGAAAACAGTGTCATACCAGCACTTCCTCTGGACCTGATTAGGGTACATGTTTCATTGTCAACCTCCTGTCCTATATTAGTTTGCCCTGTAACACTTCCCTTCTAAGAGAATACATATTGACTCATTTTCTTTTTCAACCTCTCTTCTGTCCATGATAGAATGTAACTTTTATGAGAGCAGGGCTTTGGGCTAAAGCACTGCCAATCTCCAGTGGTAAGAACAGTTTCTGGTTTTGAACAAGCACCCAATAAATAGTAGAGCTTTAATTTAGAGTCTAGGATGTGTTCAAAGCTTGACATTTGACCGACTCTTTGATAGTAAATATGTCAAGCTTGGTATTAAATGTGTAAATGGAAATAGTTGAGAAAAGAATGGGAAATCACCCAAGTACACATACTTTTTGGAAATGGGAATAAAATAAACCCAACGAAATTATCTTTGGAGAGTTCTTAATAGGGCAACGAAACCATCGGCATTTTATTTCTCCAAGTAATTTTGTCCTGTTTTCTGTTTCTTTATTTTTGCATAAATAACCTAAAGTCATCCTTAAAAGTTCATAATCCTGAGGAAATATCGCAACTTGTAGACCTCTCCACTTGGCATCAAAGCACCGCACATGTGGAGGGTTTCAGTTGAGATTCACACAGACCGTGTGAGGAGTCAGGAGGTCCCTGGCTCCATTGTGGATATGTGGTTCAGCAGGTGGATGGAGTTCGTGACATCATCGATGGCTTGATAGACAACTGGCCATTGAGGAGTTTAGGGAAATTAGAGGAGGCATCCAATGGTCAGGTTGTGCTCTCTCCAGTGAACCAGGAGTTTCTTTTGCCCTGAAGATACAGAACATCCGTACAAAATGGAGGTAACGACACCACTTAGCGCTCCTTCCCTTTGAAAACTAGCACAAAAAAGATACACATCTCAAGGTGTCACCTTCTAGATGCTTCTCTGGGGTCTCTTGCAGTTCTTAAAAGGAGCTTTTCAATGGAAATCTTTCTGTCCCTTGCAGATACAAAATAAAATAAACAGATAAATAAATAAAAAACCATCTGGTTCTTTTTGTTTTTATTTCCATTTAGATGCCTGTGAGTTCTCCTCGCAGGTATTCCCAGGGGTGTGCTCATCAGCAGCTATTTTGGTTGATGCCGGCGTGTAGCTATTCCATGCGCGCTCCTCCAGAGACTTCACCAGCTTTTCAAACACTGAATAATCTACTACCCACTCTTATTAACCCTCCACTTCCTGAACCCACACACCTTTCTCTTCCTTATGCCTGTGGGTCTCTAACTGGAGCTTACCTGGGCATTACTTGGAGGTGTGATGGCCCCACTCTCAGGATATTGAGATCCTTGGATCTGAGTGAGACTCAAGATTCTGCATTTCTGTCAAATCCCTAGGTTGGCCAGTGTGATAATGTGTGTGTGTGTGTGTGTGTGTGTGTGTGTGTGTGTCTGAACTGGTAAGCTAGTGGTTTGGGAGGCTGAGGCAGGAGGAGTGCAACTGTAAGACCACCCTGGGAAAGTTAGTGACACCATATCTGCAGAGGCATAAAGCAATACTGCAGGAGGCTGAGGCAGGGGAATCCAAGTTCCAGGTTGGCCTAGGCAACTTAGCTACTTAGGAAGGTCCTATTTCAAAATTTTTAAAAAATGAAAAAAAAAATAAAGAATTCAGTATGAAGTTCCTGGATTTGATACACAGTGTTAGGAAAAAATAGGAAAAGAAATCCCCAGGTGTATCAGAGGCACACACTTTATAATCATGCCCTACCCAAAATAAATACCTGAGCAGGCTATGCTAACAGGGTGATGATCTTGAAAAATTTTTGTTTTTGATTTTCATTGTATAGTCTATGAACACAGCGATTTCTTTCTTTTCTTCTCTTCTGCTAGGTGCACTGCTGTGACCTTGATACCTAGAACAGTATGTGAAATACAGTAGGGGCTTAAGAAATGGCTACTGTATGTTTAAAAAATTAATAGTGATGATGTTACCATGCTCTACTTCCCTAAACTCATCTCCAAATCAGTGCTGGAAGCCCAGATGGAGTCTAAGGCCTCGCCAGCAAGATCCAGTCACTCCGGGTCCCTGGAAACCTAACACCCCAAAAGACACACAGATCTCACCAGGTCATGTCTTGCGATTTCCCAAGTGCTGGCTGCTCTGCCCCTGTAGCCTTCCGTCCCACCTTACCCTTCTTTAGATGATGGTTTTCACGAGTGTGCTTGAACTCCCAGTGGACAGGGAGCTATCCTTGGACTTGGGTTGCTTTTGGTCCCCCTTCAACCGAAGGCATAATTCTTCGAGTCTGTGATTAGGGTCGGCGGCTTTGGCCACACACTTGGTGTCACATGGGGAGGGTTAAAAAAGACTGATAGCCTCATACTTGCCCCGAGTGGATCCGGCTTAATTGGCCTGGAAGTGTCCCTGAGTATCAGAATTTTTTCAAAGTCCCTGGTCATGGTGGTGAAGCTTTGGGTTGGAAGTAACTCAGTGTGAGAGGGAGAGAAGAGGAAAAGAACAACTGGCTTTCCGGAGCTGGCAAGTGGCCCTTGGGGAGCAGAGGTGGGGCGGGATAATGAAAGGTGAGCGGGCGGCTTGGAGCTCCGGACACGCTTGAGGGGAGAGGCTGGAACTCAGAAGCAAGTCTGCCTCGGTGTGTTAATTATGCGCTCTCTCCTCTTCCTCCACCACTTAGTCTGGGGTAACCTTGCTGCCCACAGAGATTATAAATTCCTTGGGGTCAGTGATGTGCTGGACAGTTACCCAGTCTCTCCCACAGCTGTGTTCATGTGGGATTCTTCAAGAATAACCCTCAGATGACAAGGACACATAGGTCAGATGGGGAAGCAAAATAGTAAAAGGAGTGTCAGTTAATTATGGGGTGTGTGTGTGTGTGTGTGTGTGTGTGTGTGTGGTGTTTCATTGCTTCAAATGATCTGCTGCTTTTTTCTACTGTGAAAACATACATCCATGCACAGAAGGAAATGAAGCACCGGAAGGAATAACACAAACAAAATTAGCCCCTTAAAACCACCACCACCACCACCACCGTTATGGCAGAAACGTAGACATGGTGCCCAGGAGAGTGTGTGTTGTCACACATCTGGGCATCCGGTCTCCAAAGCAGCTGTCCTGTCCTGTGCCTGGGAAGTGGACATGCTCACAATTCTGGGGGGTTCAGGCATGTGCATGCATGAGCTCCCAGTGAGCAGATGGGAGCCGGTTAAGAGATCACCCAGAACGCGGCCTGCTTGCCCAGTCCCCAGTCTAGCGTTTTATTTAAGGGCTGACACTGCAGCTTTTCAATACTTTATTAAACACATTTCTTCTCCTGGACCCCCGCTACCTTCAGAGCAGATATATCCCACATTCTGAAGCCAAGCATGTACTTCATGGCTTCTAACCTACGCCAGGGAGCAAATGACAGGATGAGGGGGTGAGTGAGGGAGAGGAAGCTTAGGAATTCTACCTCTTTAGGAACTTCGAGAGGGATTTAGCTCATGATTTTAATTCATAATAAGAATATAGGTGAGGTCAGAATCCCAGTGCTAGCTACAGTTGTCAAGGTAAGATCTACAGTGATGCTGATTCATCCACCAGGTAAGCGGCGGCCCTCTGGTATATATCAGGAGCGTGCTTTTCTGTATTCTAAGCAGTTTTTGACATACTGTTTTGCTTTATTGCAAACCACAATGTTTTCAGAAGGCCTAAAAATCCAGTTATAACTATAGCTGTGAGGGAAAAGGTCTGCATGGGGCCGCGGAAATTTAATTTTTAGCTTAAAAAAAGACCCACCAAATTCAATTTTTCTCACATTTAGGGATTCTTAGAGTTATATCCAGCTTGCATAACTAGTATATTAGAGAATGTGTTACTATGGGGTTATTTTTTAACACATTTATTATTTATGAAATGCAGAGGAAAATAGTTAGAAATGATTGTTTCAGGGAATATCCTATAGCTTTTTTTATTGTATTCAAAGAAGTTGCTTGTTCTGTTTTAATTCAAACATTAAAAGTTAAATCTCTTTTCATCCTGACCTACATTTTTAAAATGCTGCTTTAGCCTTTATTATGGGGAATAGGAAATACATGGAGGAAAAAGCCCACTGTGTGTTTCTGGCCCATTGTTTGTTGAGAATCAGAATAACTCTTTCCAATCTGTCCAGGAAGAAACGAGGAAATAGACTGAGCCCTCTCTTCTCTCAGCAGCCTTGCCTGGCTCCTCTTTTCCAAAGCACCAAAGCTACCAGCCCCTCTTGAATGAGGACACACTCCAAGTCAGCTTCCCAGTCCACACTGACAGATGAAAAGGAGGAAAGAGATTACCGTGTATCTGACATGGGATAAATGTTCAGAGCATGTGGAGAAATCCTAAAACTCAATAGCAGAAAAGCAGTCTGAGTCAAAAATGGGCAAAGAATTTGAGTAGATATTTCTCTTTAAAAATGTGTCAGTCATTACTACTTGGGCACTGCAAATCAAGGCCATAATGACATATCCCTTTACACACACGTGTAGCTATGCTGCCAAGCGAAATAAGTCAGACACAGAAGGTTAAATAGCATGCGGTTTGTCTTATATGAGAAACTGAAAGTCTAAATAATTCTAAGAGCAAAAGAAAAGATAGTTTCTAGGAAACAGGGAAATAGATTTTGTGGAGGTGAGGAGATTTGGTGGTGAGGGAAGACAGGACAGCCAGGAAGGAAAAGGAAAATTAAAAGGATCAAGATGAAGTGTACATGTGTACCAAGTCCCCATAATGAATGTAATTAGTATGTATCATAAACATATGCTCATCAAAATAATAATAAATGTTGGCAAAGTTGTAGAAAGACTGAAACTCTTCTGGTGGTAAGAATATAAAATGGTGTTGATATTACTTGTAAAGCAATATGGTGGTTCCTCAAAAATATCCAATTAACGTGTGACCCACTGTTTCTGCATCTAAATATAATGATACTAACCAAAGAGAATTAGAGCAAAAACTCAAATAAATGTTTGTCCCCCCATGTTCATGGCAACGTTACTCACAACAGCATGGAAGCAGCCCATGGATTTAAAAATGTGGTTGGTATGTGGGCAATTGCCAAAAAAAATACAGTGTATATGTTTAAAGAAAAAAAATTAAAATATCATTATAAAACACACATTGTCTTTAATCCCCTCACAGTATTCCTTTGCACTTTGCAGGCATTCTATCCCATTATCCTTGTTGCTTTCTGAAGCAGTTCTGGAAGTTCTCTTTTGTTTGCATTGTTTAGTGGCTGCCTTCATTTCCTGAAACAATTGACAGCATTTATGCACATTTCGCATCAAACAAAAGCATCACAGTGTGTCCTACTCCATCTTCTCACTGTAGCTGTACCATGAAACTTTCTGTTATTTCCAAAAGTCAAAATGACCATGACAGGTAAAGGTTTGGAATCAATTCAGGACACTGAGCCAGTTATGATTGCGCAGCTACAGAAGCCCAGAAAAGAGGACTTCCAGCACTGCATCAGGAGTGACAAGAGTGACGATGGGCTGAGTGTGGGGGGAATGTGGGGGGACAGTGCGAGTGGGATTCATGGCAGTATGTCTTTTACTGTAATACATTTTTAATCTAAACCTTCACCATGTGTTTGTATCATACCACATACATTTACCAAGGAAGGAAACTCTGACCCATAATGCAGCAGGGATGAACTTTTAAGACATGACACTAAGAAATAAGTCAGTCACAAAAAAGAGAACTGCCATATGGCTTTCCACATATAATATACCAAGAGTAGTAAGATTCATAGAAATGAAACAGATTAGTGATTTCTCGAAGTTGGAGGGAGAGGAAATGGGAGTTATTATTTAATGAGTACAGAGAAACAGTTTTGCAAGGTGAAAATTTTCTGGAGATAAATAGTGGCGACAGTTTCCCACCATTCTGAATATATACTTAGTGCCTGCAAATGGTGTGACTTTTATGTTGCATTTATATTTTACACAGTTTGAAACGTACTTTCGAACAAGAGCGATTAGCAGAAGTTGAGAAATGTTGTGACGCCCCTGGGGCTTCCTATGCTATTCCCAAAGAAAAATGGCAGGTGGCTGGGTGTCTTGCAGTCTGTAGACAGACCCCTTGAGGAGGAGCTCAGGGCTCCTTCTCTACCACAGTGGCTAATTTGTCTGTCATCCCAGTGACTGACTTGGAAGCAAATCCACCTGAAGACAGGTAGCAGAAGTAGCCAGTAGAACCTTCCACTTTAAGGCACTACCCTAACATATAACGATGGCGCTGGCATGCCTGACAAACAACATGGTGCTGAAAAACCAGCATAGCCGTCGCTAGAGCCCACCCCCTCCTGCAAGCTGAACAGCCAGGTGACTCAGGCGGGAACAGCCTTGTATTTGGGATGAGATTCCTGCCAGGAGGGCTGTGAAGTGCCAGCACCTGGCAGTGGCAGCACAGATGCCTTTGGTGATGCTTTTCTGCTGCACACAGGGAGATAGGTATCTTCTCGGGTTTTTGATTAAGCAAGTGCTTCTCATAATGCATGTGGGCCTAGCTCCAGGTGCTTAGTAAACTCAAGGAGCTCCAGGATTCTTAACCAGAAGTCTACCATGATATCTTGAGTCACTGTGGAAACAACTCCTTTCTGAGGATTGGTACTAGTGCGCTTAAGATTGATTCAGACAGGAAGCAATGAGAAGAGATTTGGGGATCACTAGCTCATCACTTCTTAGCTCTGGACAATAGATAGATGTTCAAGAGGGAGGTATTCATGCTCTGAGGTCACATGGAAGGTTTATTTAAAGCACAGTAGATCTCAGCTCAGCCAGTGAGTAACCCACCTCACTCCGAGGGGTCTACATACCTTACCCAATTTTCTCATTAAAATGAAAGCAATAGAGTTAACAATCATACCTAGCTAAAGATCTGTGGTAAGAATTAAAAGAGACAGCATGGTTCTTGACGTACAATACTTATTCAGAATGTTGAATTCAAACAGTGTCTGACATGTTCCTCCTTCAAAAGGTAGAGGCTGATTCCTTTCTTTATGACTAGAATGTGACAGATACAATACTGAGTGACTTCCAGAATGACATACTAAGGAAATATTCTGTGTCACTCAATTTTCTCATGAGATGATAAATGATTATTGTTGTTTTAAGCCACTCAGTATTGCAGTAATTTGTCTCGCGCCAACAGATAATTCATGTATTTGATAATATTTGCAATCAGTATAATCATCCACCATCCTTGTATATTTGGAAATGCATAGCTTCCCTAGTGTGCATCTACACACACACACACACACACACACACACACACACACACACACACACACACACACACACTTGCTTTGCTGACATCTTATTCCTAAATTTAACCTGCCTCATTCAAAGGGTAATTAACAGCCCTGAGAATCAAATTGGCAGCCAAGTGAAATATCCTCCTTGCCTTAATGTGAAGGATGGAAAAATGTTTTATGAAGGTTAGGTGGATTGGCAATGGGACTTGTCTCTAAGGCATGCTGTAAGAGTCTGCAGGAGTCTCTAGGCCAAAATATCTCTGGTCTAACTCATAGGCAGAAGAGATGTTAGCCCGCTCATCAGCTGCTAATGGAACCCTTGGGTTCATGTGACTGGGGACCAATCTGTGTCGATGTGTAAATATGTCTGCTTTGCTTAGATTCAGGAACTGATTGCATATCTTGGGGTTAATGAGCTAAGTTTGCATAAAGGCAAGAAAGTATCTTTTAAATGCACAAGGGTATTTCTCCCCGCCACCCCAGTATCAGGCTGACTCGTGGCATTTCCTTAAATCTTAGGTTTGCTTTCTGCTTGGGTGGGGGGGTGGGGGTGTTCGGCTCTTGTACACTTGATGGATGCTAGTCTTAATTCGGTGTGTTGCAGTCATTGTGAGCTGCAGAAAGATATTACCTTAAGGATATTCCTTTGAATATTAAATTAGAATAAATTAAGGCATGCTGCATATTAAACCTAAATCAGAGTTGAGTAATTGCCTTCTATTTTATGCTGCTAAGTTTGTTGGAAATACAAGATATTTGTTTTAATTACCAAGTTGTTGAACTGACTCTCAACGACCATAGGCACCATCAAAAACAAACAAAAACTTTTTGGTGACTTTGTGAAATTTAGATAAGACCTAATTGGATATATTTTATGAGTGTCCCTCCTGTGATCATTACTTTCTTCTTTCATCCAACATTGACTAATTGACTTCCTACCATGTATCCAGCAACATAAATTGCTTTGGGAGTGATATTAAGGGCTACATGTTGTGATGTTGCTTCCTATATCCTGATGCACTTGACATGCATATAAAGTAGGTACAGTAACACAGTGAAGTAATTGTGACTAGCATCCCCATTTCATAGATCCAGAAGCTAAGGTCTGAAGAAGTTAAGACAAAATCTCATTCACCTATAAGAAAATGTAAATTTGGAAAATTCCAGATTTCTACCTCCATGTTACTTTAATAAGGCAAGGTAGACAAAAATGTTGGCTGTTTAAAAATGTAACATCTTGGAAGAGTTTTTCAGCTGTTCTCTGCAATTTTCCAGGGCCACCCACCAATAATGTGACCTTTTCAATGTTTTCTCAAACAATGATACTCTTTCTAACTGAATTAGTCAACTTCTCACTACCATGACCAAATATTTGACAAACACAACTTAAAAGATAAAAGCTCTAATTTGGTTCATGGTTTTTGAGGTTTCAGTCCATGGTTGGCTGACTCTAAGGGAAGAGTACTGTAGTGGAAGGGGATGGAAGAGGAAAACTGCTGAAATTATAGCAGCCAAGAGGCAGAGAGCTGGAAAAAGCCAAAGAAGAAACATAGCTAAAGTATGCTTTACTAGCCTGAGTGGCTCTCAAGCTAATCAACTGGACAATCAAGATTAACCATCACACTAACTTTTATTCTGGAAAATTCCCAATGTATGTATAAAAGTGCTGGGGAAAATCATGTAATGAATCCCCATATGCCTGTCATATAAATTCAACAGTAGCTCGTGCTCACCTTGATTTTCTTTTATCCTTATTTACCACCCTCTTCCCAACCAATTCTCACTCTAAATTATTTTGTAGCAGACCAGTTTCTTAATATGTACTTTCAGTGTTTTAATATATACTTTCAGAAGTTAGGGATTCTGACATGAGGATTTTATGAAGATGCATTTGGTGAAACAGTTTAGCTATAGAAGCAATTAAATATATAGTTGATTTCCAGTAGGATGGCCTCATTAATATGGTCTTTCTCTTTTTAGAGATTTGGAAATGTTGACTTTTCATTTCTCAGTGGAAATGGGAACTGGCTAATGTGATATTCATCCTCTTCAGCTTCTGCTTATTTAATCTCTATGAAGCAATTATGTTCAAATATCTTAAAAAGGAATCAAAATACCAATATCTCAAAATACTCAGGTTTTAGAAAGTTTATAGGCTTGGTTTCATAGTATAGAATGTGTTCCATCATTCTCTGTATTAGCTCATGGTCCCAGTAATCCCGAGTAGATTGCAGATATCTGCATCATTCTTCCCTACAGAAACTTCCAAATGATGGTTACACATTGTGAACATGCTAAGGGTATCCACAATCAAAGCATGGCAGCAGGCATACTTGAGAAGATTGTGTGTGATTTATCTTTGGAGATACTGATATACTGTCAATATGACTGAGGTTGTACCCAACTCCAAAGTATCAATGTGTTTGAAATAATCCCAAACACATGCCATCTTTCCATGGAGATTAATTCTGGGTTTTGTTGTTTTGTTTTGTTTTGTCTGTTTCCTTTGTGGTACTGGGAATGGAATTCAGGATCTTGCACTTGCCATGCAGGTGCAGTGCCACTGAGCTACATCCCCAGCTCTCCTTGGAGATTAATGATGGCAGATTCTGAGCTGACGGGGTAGCTGTATATATCACTAGTGGTTGGACTGTTCACATTTATACTGTGCTAAACAGTTTTGTGTGACTATGACAAAATACCTAAGACAATCAACATAAATGAGAAAAGGGTTTATTTTACTTTATGTTTTCAGTTCATGGTTGCTTTGCCCTGTTGCTTTGAGCCTCTGGCGACATTGCACAAGATACCAGGACAGTGTGCAGCAAGAGGCCTGTTCACTTCACGGCAGTCAGGAGGTAAATGAAGAGGGACAGAAATGGGCCAAGGTCCCAATATTCTCTTCCTGGGCACACCCTGAATTATCTAACTTCTTCCAAGAAGACCCCACCTCTTGAAGATTCTACTACCCCTCAGTAGGACTACAGTCTAGTGACTAAACCTGTAAAATGTGAATACTGGGGGACACTCCAGCTTCAACATGAACCTAGATCTTTCTAGGTCAGTTCACAGACTGTGATTGACCTATTAAGACTGAGCAATCAACCAACTTTCATACCCAGACTATACTCTTTCGAGACTAAAACTTCCACAGAAAATGTGAAAGTATCAAACTTGATCTCTTAAAGTTATATGAGCTTCTATAGAACTTGCTCTTGGAATATGGAGTTATAAGAAGCAAAAACAGTGCTGATCCATGAACTTGAGGATCTGTCATTTCTCTGTGCTTTACTAACTCCATGGACAAGACATTTTATTTCTTTAAGTTCAGAGGGTTTTTTTTATTGTAAAGTAGAAGTAATAGCTGATAGATTCTGTCTCTCAGAGTCACCATGAGTAGCCAATGTAGAGTCTGCAAATATGTATGTCCACCTGCACTCATTGCAGACATAACTAATAAATGATTTTACCTCTTTTCCAGCCTGGATATAGGTCTGATGATTGCTTAGTCTTACCCACCACACTACTCCAGTATTACCTGTTGAAAATAGCCTGCAGTGTAGAACAAATGTAACATCCCTCTGTCCACTCAAATGACATATTTGATTTTCTATTCAGATTTAAGTGACTATGTTAGTCTAAATCATCATCATTACCAACAGTAGATGCAGTTTTGTGAAGTGTGGAAAGATACGTTTAGGCATGAAGCATCCAGTGATTTTCTTTTTCCTGCCTTAACATCTAGCTTCTTGGACTCCCTTGGGGTACTCTTTTCCCCTGAACACTATGTTTGTTTGCTATATAGTTTAATTTAATTTCCTGTGTTTTATAGAGATTTTTAGAAAGAATCCTGGAGAGAAAGAGGCTAATACATGATGTGTGAAAAGAACATATGCTTCTTTCCCTTTCTGCAACAGCTAACACAAAAACAGGACCACCTCTGACTACTGGGGTCTCTTTAACCTTTTTAGTAGTTGGTATCCTCAAAAGTAAAATGGAAATGAACATAGAATCTAAAGCAACATGCTTTAGGATAAATGAACAAAGCTGTTTAGAAATAGTGAATGGTCAGAAAATACACATCTTCCTATTTTGACTATTGGTGTTTTTGCTCTCCTTAAAGTCATCCCCATCATTATAAGTAGTGCCTAAATTCTCTGTATCTCAACCATAATACCAGACTGTAAGAATTAAATAGAGTAAATGACTAAATTCTGGCATTATTAGATCCTCATTATTTGTTTGTTTTTCTTGCAATACTTTTTCTAATTTTTGTGGGATATTCCATTCAGTTTCTTCTTGTTGGACATGCCAAGTTGAAGGGCAGGACATGTAGAATGAATATTTTATCTAAGTACATGTTGTACCTATTATAGTGATTTTCTAAGAGATCTACTTTGACATGCAATGAGCTCTAGAATATTGATGTTAGAATTATTTTTCTGTTACCTTACTCCTGTAGAAAACATAACCCAGTAAAATT
This sequence comes from Thryonomys swinderianus, assembly GCA_004025085.1. Lineage (NCBI taxonomy): Eukaryota > Metazoa > Chordata > Mammalia > Rodentia > Thryonomyidae > Thryonomys > Thryonomys swinderianus. The sequence goes on from PVIC010005809.1 coordinate 12,691, forward strand.
TAGCAGCTTTATTTTGTTGTCCCATTTTTAAATAGATAGTCAAAATTAGAACCCAGGCTCCTACTAACATACAAATTTCATGAGAGAAATATTTTTCACTATTACTTTTTGAAATTTGATATATGAAATCCATAGGGTTTTTTGTTGTTGTTGTTCCTGTCTAAAAAAATATTTTAGAGTCTAGTATAGCACAAGTCATTGTTTTGGCTAGTTTTGTTTAAAATGGTGAATAAATTACCTAGAGTCACAAATGAAAAATAACTTGGTTCAGAGTTCTAGCCAAATCTATGTAGTACACTTACCTAGGCACATTTATTTTGTATAAAATCTATCAGTGTATAGGTTAGTGAGTGTGTTTGCATGGAATTTAATCAAATTTCAAAGGTTTCTCATTAAGAGTGTATCTTATAGATGGAATATAAACATAAGGAATCCTGGTAATTTACTGTTATGGAATTCCACTCCACAAATATATTATGCAATCAAATCTATTTGAATGAGACAGTAAAAATGGTGCGAGTAATATTTAAATTTGGCATAATTTATAAATGTCTTTTTTTTTTTTTGAGACAGGGTCTCGCTTTGGAGTTCAGGCTGGCTCTGAGCTCACTATGTAGCCCAGGTATGCCTCGAACTCATAGCAACCCTCCTGCTCCTGCCTCCCAAGAGCTGAGATTACAGGTGTGAGCGACTGGCACTATGGTTTGTGGTACTGATTGCTGGTGGGCATGAGTCACCATGCCCACTATTGTTGTATGTGGTTACCGGGATCCAACCAGGGACATTGCACTTGCTAGGCAGGCACTGGAACCACTGAGCTAAATCACCAGCCCCATAAACGTCATTCTTTAGATGAAAGGCTTGGATAGGTTATCTCTGGCAATGGGAGTGGCTTGAGCATTGAGATTTTGTTGCCAAGGTGGGCAGAGCTGTGAGTTGCTATGAGTTATTTGAATACCTGGACGCAAAAACTTGCATTACAATGCCTGTTTCCCCCACACCAGTGTGGAAACTTAATACTTAGGACCAGCTAAAGCCCCTATATTCTTCTCTGTCCGCATAGCAAAAACAAATGGATGGGTGAGTGACTATTCAGTATATGTGCTGCCAAAGCGAGCACCGGTAGTGACTATTCAGGTACACATTGATGGGAAGGATAAATCTTTCAACCTTGAAAGTAATTGATCTAAATTCAATTATTTTCTTGGCAAGAACTCAAAACTGGAGTATCAGAGGCCCAGAGAGTGCACATGTGTTCATGTGTATTTGTGCGTGTACTTAGGTATATGTGTGCATATCTGAGTATGTGGTATTTTTATGTATAGTTGTGTTGTACCTATATGATTTTTTTCTGTGTATATATGTGTGTGCACGCTGTGAAAAATTTAAAAGGGGTTAAATGAAGAGGTGAGGGAGAGGCCTGGTTGGTATTTCAGGGCTTTGGAGAGGATGGACAGAAGCCTTCAGGAAATATATCAGCATAGTCCCCCTCTGTCTACCTAGATACATATATATTCAAATCCTTTTTAGACTTCTATCCAAGTGTGTCTTTTTCTCTTTTTCTTTTAAGAAGTGGCTGATTACTAGGCTTGCCATGGGGGGCTTACCTGAGGGACCATGGGGTAACACAAAGTTCTCAGGGTAGAGCGTCACCTAGAGTCGGTTCTAATGAGCCAGGTTGTTTTTAAATTTATACGGCTCCCCATATAAGATTATCAGCTAGGTAGAACTTCAGTTTTCTGACAATTAGGAAATGGTTCATTTTAATTGTATTAAATTCCTCTATATAATCTAGTTGTTTCATAAGGTTTTGATTCATTCTTCCTGCCCAGTGTAGGAGATGTGCTGGTAGATTTTTTGGAAGGACTTTGTCTCCATCCCTTGATGGACTTCAGTTCTAATGAGAATTTTATTTCTTTCATTACACCTCCTCTCCATTCCGTATACCTGTTAGGTGTTGTAAGACTAGGGCTGGGGATTTAGCTCAAGTGGTACTGCGCCAATCTTGGATGCTCAAGGGCCTGAGTTTGATCCCCGGTACTGCAAAACAAAAAAAAAGATAGATTTTTTTGTCTGTAGATCTTATCTGTCATGGAGATAGGACTAATGGTAATAAAAAATGCACACACACACACACACACACACACACACACACACACACACATATATATATATATATATATATATAGAGAGAGAGAGAGAGAGAGAGAGAGAGAGAGACATATTGACAGTTTAGTAGAAGTGAGAAAATAATGACTTTAGCAAGAGGGGAGAAGCTGAGAAGGCCATATACACAGCATGTAGAAAGTGTCTAACAGACCAGGATAAGCACCAACTCTTAGTGAAACTATCAACTACCTCATGCTGCTGTGGAAATGCTAGGAAAACAGTCACAAAGACTCTTAAAGGTAGGATGGAGTTTTGAGTGCAAAGGAAACGTGAAGCCAGCATTGGCAGGAAGAGAAAAGGATAAAATGGTGTCTGTGATGCACACAGGCTTCACACTGAGGGAGTTTGGGGGCCTGGCACCCGATTAAAGACTTCTGACAGACAGAATTACAACATGTGTTGGGTGGTTTTATTACATGTTTTGTCCAAGTCAGTCCCAGGGCAAAACGGGGACTATGGATGGGTCATGAGGAAGACTGGTCTAGGTGAGTAACGTATGGCAGTAATGTTTTGAGGCATGCTGGAGTACACACTCTGGAGATGCAACATCATCATGCACTCTGGAAGATGCTGGATGGCTAAGGACATCGGATTCCCTAAAGCACTTCTTCCCTGTGACTCACCATGGAAACGGAAAGTGAATTCCATGAATGCCCTGACACTAGATGCGGCCAATCTCCAGACCAAGTCTCATTCAGGAAGCTTAGTTACTATGTCTGTCACACAAGTGCTTCTACTTGTTGGCTCCAAGTGGGTCCAAGGTATCATTTCTATTGTGGCATACCTTAGCGTAAATGGCAGCTACCATGCTTGGAAGGTTGTGCAACCATCTCCAGAGGCAGCTGGTGGTCAGTGACTAGCCCAGTGACAAAAAGAACGGGCCTTGTGTTGGAAGGTGAGATATCTGCAGAATGCTTTACTGTGCTGTGCCTGAAACCTGTGTATCAAGCCAATACCAGAGTCTCCTGGAGACACCATGACTTGGCCATTCCTCTCCAGTACTCTGATTCCCTTACTTCCTCAGTGACAATGACTAACAAGACCAGAAGCGGGAGCAACAAAAAGTAGCTGCTCTTCAGTTTTACAAGGGTCTGGAAATGCATTGAGTCTTAAATTTGCAGAAACCCAGACTGTTCCTTTGGCTCAGAGTATGGTTTTCCAAGCAATGTTTCTGTCTTTTTATCTATTGGGATAAACCTTATGACACAATTTCCTCATATAGTAGTATCTCATCCATGCAAACTGCAGGCAAATGTCAGGAATAGAGGGCTTTGCATATGATGCATCAGAATCCAGTTGGTAGCCCTAGTTGATTGGTGATGGCTGGTTCTAGGGTGAGACCTTGGTTGGCTCTCCTGTCCATAAGAATGCAGATAGGATGAGACATGGCTCACTGCTGTATTGACTATTCTTTGCTACTCCTGGGTGACAAGGTCATGCCTTGTCACAACACTTATTCTTTTCTCCACATTTTGCATCCCAGGTTCTAATGCACTACTCAGATTTTGTGAAGACAAAGGAGAGGACCAGAGTTCCTTCACTGGGCTCACACAGGGTGGGGCTGTACTACCTATACCCAGGGATGAGGTTGTGAGCAAAAAGAGCTATGGCCTAACATTGTTCACCAAAGCTGATGAGCAACATGGGCTTGGGCTCCTCAATGTAACCTGTCTTTGCATGAGTCGTGTATATACACCAGGGGAGCTCAAACTACCATGCTTACCCAGGACAAGCAGTTACTATATGCAGTGGGAACTTGCTACTTGCTGATTGGGACAGTGTTTTCCATCTCTAGATGGCCACACAGCAATGCAAGTCCAACGGTACCAGCTTTCCTACTTTTAAAAGAAAAGCTGGACGTTTTGATTTTGAAGATGGGAAAGCTCTCACTAATGCACTGTTGGGAAACACCCTAGGGTCACTCAGAGCAAACTTGTAGCTCATGCGCCCCCAGTTCATAGCTTTGGAGTTCACTTTTTGGAATGAAATGTGCTGGCAATATACCTCTGCCCACAGCTGCCGTGTTGAGGGTGCCAAATTCCAGAGCACCTTCCTCTACAACCCCTGTGGGTGACTCCAGATTAGAAATAGAAGTACTGCAACCTTTTCTTGCCTCTCAGATGGGATAACTTGAGATTAAAGTTTGGCATATATTTTTTGGTCAAGGATCAAATATAGTGAATATTTTAGGATTTCCAGTTTGCATGACAGCTACTAAGCTGTACCATTATACCACCAACACAGCCTCAGAAAATAGCTAACATGTGTGGTTAGGCCCCAGTTATATTTTCTTTTCTAGACTAGTCAATATGTCAAATATGGCCTCATGGTAATTATGTGTCCTGTAAAGCAGATATTTTATACTTATTCTCTGAGATCCCGTATAGGAGATACTCCTATCCACAGTGCTAACTAGCAAGGTAATGGACTTGTCTAGCCTACTTAACTTTCTGTGCTACTTATTGGTAGTTTTTGAGAACATTTCTCCTTAGCCCCATTCAAAGCCTGGGTTCCAAGGACCTTGCAAGTTACTCTTGGTTTTGTGTTTGGGAACCCATCTGGTCTGTATTCAAATTCTTCCTCTCAGTTTTCCTAGGTGTGGTATTTTTGAGCAGTCGACTCCCTTTGATTTAGCTTTGGGCCCCTCCTCTGGAACCAAGAAAATAATCTCAGTACTCATTTAGACCATAGTGAAGAGGACTGAAGAAGCATGATCTGTTGAGCTTTGAACACTTCCCTGGCGGTATGTATTAGATAAGCCAGCAGTCACTAGCTATTGTGGGAAAGGTAGAGCTCATGACTCTGGACCAGTTCTTTGGTTGTCTTTTAGGAACTACCAGAAGGATGAGCCAAGTCTCTTTTAGAGTTTGTATTTTCCACCTTTATCTTAAAGTCATTTTGCCCTTCAGCCTGATAGGGTGAGGTGTAAGTCTTTGAAAGATAAGACAATAAAGGCACCTGGATACAAGTTGGAAACCTGAGCCCTTTGAGTCTTCATCACTGGTTCCCTGAGAGGAGGAACAGATGGAAGATGGGGCTTCTGTCTTCAGCTGGCCTTATTTCAGCCGGCTGGGAGCATATGTTCTTGGGCAGGATGTAGGAAAACACTTAAATAAGGCAGAAGGAGAAGTGAGATGAAAAGAATCCTCCAGGAACACGAATACACATGGATTCTTATTGCTTTTTCTTGCAGCAGTCTTTTGTGGGATGAAAACTGGTCCTGGAACCAGTCAAAACTGGATTGGAATTCTGCTCAGCCATTATCACCTTGGGCAAGCTACATTTCTTTTCTGAGCTTCAGTTTCCCAGGCTCTGTTTATGAATGTTTCAGTAGATGATTTTCTTTCTTAGTTGCTTGCCATCTCATTCCCTCCTTCTGGAGTTTGACGTGGAATGGACCACGAGAAACACAAACATGCTTTGTCAGTGAGAAACCAGGTAATGGAAACAAACTTGAAAGTTCATATGCCTTTTTCTTTACCAAAGTCATCGTTGATTTGGGTACTTCCTTGCTTTGGAGTCTGATAGAAAAGTCCAATTAACTGCAAGAAAGGGGTGACATAATTCAGAGAAGCCAAAGGGTTTTCTACAGAGGACTGATCTTTATTGATTACAAACTGTTATTCTGAGTATTGCATTGGAAAGAAGGGTCGAGAGGCTCACTAAGACCCTCCTGGAATTGATGAAAAATGTTCCACATGACAGGATGTAGCTCAGTGGCAGCACACTTGCTCCCTATGTGTGAGACCCTACTTTTGACACCCTGAATCACATGAAAACCAAAAGCCCGACTTGATATGGCACTGTAGGAAGAAGGCAGGAGTGCCATTGGGGTTAAAACCTATCATTGGATACAAACCTGTGAGAAAATGAAAGATAAATCTAAACAGCATTTCCTGTGACCCTCATACTAACCACCTGTACATATGAACAGTCACATCTTCTAAGCAAAGCAAGTATTTGTATGTGTATATGAAGGTTAGATGGATGGATACAGAAATGGATGAGGTCAGTCTTATTAGAAATTTCCTTTTCTGTCATTTTATTCTTCATTTACAAAAGAGTTGCTTTCCCATGCAACAGATCACTAACTTCCTCACTATCTAGAATAAGCATTTCTGTTGGTGATTGTCACATTAAATCCTAGAGAGATCTTTGATTCTTGGTTTGAGTCATGCATAACATCCAGGAAGCCACCTCAGTCTGACTGCTGGTCAAGAAGACTGGTTTATACCACCTGACTTCAATAGACTAAGCATAGATACTATGGAATAGTATAGGATTAGATAGTTTGAAATAATTGTCCCCAAAGAAGCCATTCTGGGCAGAAAAGAAATTCAACTCTGTGGAATGTGATTTGCAAAATACACAGAAAGGACAAAGTCGCTGTCAAGGTTCTTTTCTGCTATGAAATGTAATTATTGATTTTTTCACATGAATAATGACATATAATCAACATCTTTCCTCTGTAAGCCTGAGTTTCAGCACAGAAATCATAAAAGATAAATTCCACAACACAGGAACAAGGCTATAGAAGCATGTTCAGCAAGAGGCTGCTTCAGATTCACAACACATTTCCATAAAGAATGATGAGCACAGTGGTTGGCTTCAATTATGGCTCACATTTTTGGGACAATTGTGAGCTACATCTCCAGCCCATTTTATTTTGAAAACAGAATCTAGGCTAGGCTAAAGTCAAACTTGCCATTCTCCTACCTAGGCTCCCAGAGTTCTGTGATTCACAGGCATCCTCCACCACTTCTGTCTTTTCCTTACACTTTGTGCCTTCTCTTCCTGGAAACAATCTCTGTGAATGGCTTTTACTTATTTTGTGTGTAGTAATCTGCTAGGGCTGCATAACAGTAATAAAATACTGTCATGCCATAATAAAATATTAGAGACTTATGCAATAGATCAAAGTCGTTTATGCATAGAAGCTTACTCAGTTACCCGTCTAGAATCTAGAAGTCTAAGACCAACATGTTAGCAGGGTTGATTTTTTCTGAGACTTCTCTCCTGACTTACAGACAAGAACATTCTCTTTGCGACCCTACCCGGGTTTTCCTCTCTGTGTGTGAATTCCTAGTGCCTCCTCTTCTTTTGGAAAGGATATCAGTCAGATTGGACCTATACCCCATCCTTATGATCTCATTTAACACCAGCTACCTCCTGATGGGCCTTACCAACAAACAGAGTCACAATGGATATTTTAATTTCAACACATAAATTTAGAAGGTTGAATGGAAATTGGTTCATAACATGAGAATTTTCTAACTCCTTCTGCATTATTATATGCTCATGATTATAGCCCTTCACCTTCAGTAGAATGCTCTTTTCATCTCCTTTGCCTCCTGAACTCCTCTTCGTTCAAAGCCACCTTCCCTCATCTTCTTTGTGTTTTCACCCTTTCCTAGCAGTCACACTTGTCTGTGGGTCATGACCTCACATACATGTCATCACCTCACTAAACCACAGGTGTTTGTGTGTCTGTGTCCCTGTCCACCCGCATTCCCACTCACCATGTGCCAAATGGATACTTAGAATGAGAGTAGTGATTCAGTAGTTTGGTGTCCCCAGTACCTGGCATAGAGTAGACATTTGATAAATGTTTGATGACTTAAATTGGATTGAAGCTGAACAAATAGAAAAGTGCATCTGGCAATTATTCCCCTGGCTTAGCCATGATATGTGACTGAGGAGAATGATGGCTCTAGCATTAAGATAATATAATATACATCTTGATGCTGTGTTTTGTGAAGAAGCTGGGTCTTTCTCAGTGTTGAAGAAGGAACAAGGGTTCGGGCTGAACTGAGAAAGGAGAAGGAAGGTGGTAGTAGGAGAATGACTCTGGGAACTGCTATTTATAGGAAAGGTGTGAGTCGTGGAACCATGATATGTGGTCCGGTGGCTTCCAGTTAGTGTCATCGTGGGAGGCCTCTGCCCATCTGACATCAGGGGGCTACTGCTTATGTTAGCTGTGTCTCTTCCCCATTGTGAAATGACATGAGTTCCTGAAGCAGAGTAGACTTTTACTGAGGGGTCACTTCAGCTACTCTGGGCTACAAACTGGAGTGGCAGCGCATGATTAAACTAGGATATTGCCAGTGATTCCAGCTGCTCTAAAAAAACAACCTAACATAGTGGCTTTAAGTATGATATGTATCTTGTCTTTTGCAAAAGCTGGTGATAGAATCAGTTCGGTTAGGTAGTTCTTGATCTGGATCTTTTGGGTATCTCTTAGGTGGCTCTCAACACATCATCATTCCCATTTGTGGGCTGAAAAGATGCAAAGAGTAAGAGCTGGAGTACCTGGCCAGCTGCTAGGGTCTCCCTTGCCGTCTCCCTCTTCCTCTCTCCGTTTCATCTCTCCATGTAGTCCTTGCCTGGTGACTTCAGAACAGTCAGACTTCATAAATATGACATCACTTCCCTTACAGATCTAGTGACTCAGACTTCAATGGCCACCTTGGTTCAAGTGGAAGTGCCATGAATTCTTTGGACCAGGAGGTGGCAGCCTATAGAAAACTACAGAGGCAGAAAAGATGATTATTGCTGCTGTTGAAAAGGGTGTTCTCCATTGTTTCTGAAAGCTGGTGCTATTTTTCATTACCTACATGTATTCTGCACTGCATGGACCTAATATCACCAGCTGGCATGGCATTAGTGATGGTGTGATTGTTGATTAGCCTTTTTCAGGGGAAAGAATAGAGTCACTATTTTCCCTTCTATAGATTTCTGGTACTAAAAGAGCAACTCGGAGAGAAAGCTATCCTGATCCTGAAGACTTCTGAAGAACATTTTCTTTGTGTATATCAGCAAAAGATTAAGGCCATGTTTTGACAAACTAGTTAACTTGGACCTGTTGGTAACTCACAAAGAATGCCATCATGAGAGCTATACCTCCTCATCTAGCCTGGCGATGAATGTTAAATATTGTTCCCATTGTGTAGGTGGGGAGATGAAGCCACACATATTAAAATGGTTTTTGAAGTTCTTCCACTGCATAATAAATAAGGGGCAAATATGTTTGTTTAACTGAAAAAGATAACCATGATTATATATTTCTTACACCATGCTAAACTTGATATGTGTTCAGTACTTCCAGACCTAGTTGCCCTAGGACCTTATAATCAAATGAAATCTAATTTAAATTCAAATCAATAGACTATAAATGAAGAGTACCGATTCAGAAAATCTAAGAAGGCTCTGCCCAGCGTAATCCAATAAAATTTAATGGGTGGAATGTTCTCAATGTAGACGCAATTTACACACACAGACATGTATATTATGTGTAAACTGTCACCTTCAATCCATCCTACAGCACTTACTGAAAGGGTGGCAAAGACAGTTTCTTTTTTTTTTTTTTTTTTTGCTTTTTGAGACAGGGTCTCGCTTTGTAGTTCAGGCTGGCCCTGAGCTCACTATGGTGCCCAGGCAAGCCTCTGCGAACTCAGCAATCCTCCTGTCTCTGCCTCCCGAGTGCTGGGATTACAGGCATTGTGGTATGCGGTGTTGATTGTTGGTGGGCGTGTCTCCACGCCCAGCATTATATGTGGTTACCGGGGATCGAACTCAGAACCTTGCACTTGCAAGGCAGGCGCCAGAACCACTGAGCTAACCCTCCGGCCCAAAGACAGTTTCTTTTGTAAGATCCACAACAACTTGTCAATGCACTTCTGTTTTCTGTGATATGATAACAACCTATTATAATTTTAAATTGAGCTTAAGGTAGAGTCTCTGGTCTGAATTAGACTCTCAATCATACTAGATACTCATATTTCATATAATTTATTGATCATCATCCAGTCTCTCCATAGGGTTCTTCTGCACTATTCTACACCCCCCAGTCCTCTGTCAAAAGTACCCTAATTATCAGACTCTTTTCCTCTTTCTTTCCTTGGGACAGTTGTGCTTTGATTATGATATTTGACTAAGTTGCTTTGTTCTACTTTCTCTGTCCTTTTCCTTTTTATCCTTCTCTTGTTCAACATCATACACACATGTGTGCTCACACACACACACACACACATGCAGTGGCGACTTAGTTCACACTTTCATTTACAAACAATTTAATTCCCAAACAAATGTATTTGACAAAATTTTGTTTTTGTTTGTGAACTCTGCACCAGGTAACAAACATGACCACAGCTGTCTTCCCTGCATGAACATGAGTGTGGCCATTTTTCCAGAATTGTTATGGAACAAATTAAGTTTGTGGACCAAGGTACTAAACATATATTTTAGATCCAGATTTGAACATCTAGATTTCAAACCAGTGCAACTAAAATTCCCAAGAGAACAGAGTGTTCTGGTAAGTAAGTTAACCTTCTTTGTATATTGGTGGTCAAAGCCAGTTGTTTATGTAAAACTCTCTGTATTTTCCTTAAACCTATCTATTTATTCATGATAAAAGAATAAGGTGTTATTTATAAAAAGTGTTTACATTTTACACATCTGTTTCACTTATTTTATGCATGGGTTTTTAGTCAAAAGCCAAAACAAGATATTGAGCCAAGTGTGCCTATTACTCAAATGACAAAGAAGAAATAAAACTTTTCTGTCAATGAGGCTTTAACACAAAATTACAGGCCACACCCCAAGTGTCATTCACCTCTGCTGGCATTTTGCAAGTTACAGTTCAGATCTAGTAGCTGTGATTTATTTTGATGTCAAAAAGTTATTCACATATTTATTTGAAAAGAAAGTGGCAGATCAACAGCATGTTGATTATGAAGGTGCTGTGTAATAAATCAGTGTAGTGATTCTGGTCATCTTGCCAATTTTGACTCAGAGACTTGCTTATTTATGGCATTTTAAGGTCTGAGGAGTTGATTTATAGTTGCAATAACATACTCCCATCCATTAGCAGTTCCGGCATGTTTAGATATGTCACTCTTTTGCATTTAATGATTGGCATTTTTAAAATTGCATGAATATAAATTGTCAAGCAGGATAAAAACTCAGTTTAAAACATAATTTTGTTGAAACATTTTTTTTTTTGCAATAAAAGCATGATAGTTGGGATAGCACGCTTTACCAGCATTGCTTTTCTTTGTCTGTCCCTGTGCCATGTTAACCATGATCCCAAGTGTGGAGCTACCAGAATCTTTAGGAATAGTCTCATTCAAACTCCTCATTTTGCAGAGGAAGAAACCGAGGTTGAGCAGGGATGACTTGCCTGAGGTGCTTCTCCCACATTTGTTTGATTTATTCAGGAAGATTTGACAAGTGAAGATTTCCAAGACCAATCTTGAGTACAGGCCTGAGCCCCAGATCCTCTGTCCTTTAGGAGGTGCTGAAGTATGACCTGGCCTGGGCAGCAGACTTGGATGCAGAGGATAGTTTCAAATCCCCTTTCTATTGCTTGCCAATTTTATATCTTTGACCCAGCCCCCATCACTGGCACGTTCAAAGAAGGCAGAGCAGTTCTCACAAACTTAGAAGTTTGTTTACAGATGAAATTCAGAATGGGGGAAATCTCTTGGCATATTGTGATAAGTCACCAATAAAGGTATTTTCCTTCACCTTTAACACTTACTCCTCCCATACACACACACACACACACACACACACACACATATACATGAATACTCTTTCTGGTCTGATAGATTAATTTTATGAGAATTTTATTTTACATTCCACTAGCCAAAGGTCCTTAAAATGGACACATTCAGATGTAACGTACATGCTTAGATGCAGTGTGTACCACAGGGAATTGAATCCTTTCATTCACTGCTCAGTTTTCCAAATGACATTTTTCCTCCTCTGTGAGCATCTTGGTGTGATATTGGTTTTATAGGCTGTGCATTCTATTGCTTATGGAGAGAAAAGTAATAGCACTTCCCTACCCTGGCACACGCTTTCATGAGCATGAGGTCTCCTTTTGGAGTAAGCTCATTGTCCTGCCAACCTGAAGAGACAGAGACAGGGTGCAGGGTCATAACTATGATCTGTCAAATTGCTAAATCAGAGAAAATCTAGAGGGAAGTGTGTATGACCAGGTCTCGTCTTGTTTTTGGAAAGAGAGAGAGAGAGAGTTGGGGGAAGGGACTTTGCTGTGGTCACTTTTGCTTGTAGTCACTTTCCTCATTGCTGGGTCAAAATCCCAGATGCCTACAACCTAAAGGAGAAGAAGTTTGGTCCATAGTTGGCTGGTCCCCAGGCAGGAAGAATAAGGCCCAGCTGTGGTGGAGGAAAGCCACTTGTGCCATGGAGACCTGGGAGCAGGAAGCAAAAGCAGGAGCTGGGGAGGAAGAGATGCACTTCCAGGTCATACCCTCAGTCACCCGTCTTTTCTTTTCAAGCCCTCCTTCCTCAACACATTTAGTCGCGTGAAACTCTTCTATGATCTAATCCAAAAACTCTCCTCTGAACACACAAGAGTCTGAGGGCACATCCTAGGTCTAAGTCATAACATGTGGACAGACACACTTTAAGGATGTAGATACAGAGCACTTTTAGATCACTTTGCTAAAGATTTCCTATTTGTATCTCTCTCATTAAATGCCACCTGTGGTCCATTGGTATTGAATCTGCAGGGTTGAGACTGGCCTCTTGGGGAATGAGTGAGCTCTGTGTGGTCCTAGGTAATACTTGCATTTGCCAAGGGTGAGACACACACTCAGCTTTTAAAAAATACCTTCCCTAAAGGACCATATCAAACATAGCCATTAATGGATACACACAAAGTAGGGTAAGAGAATTGAAATCCAAGGGCCAATGGTGGCAATTTCAGCTTTTTGCTCTGCACAGTTGTGAAAGCAGAAAACAGGCAGTTGGAGCTCACACCTTCCTTTCTTTTCCTTCTGTTTCCTTGCCTTTCTTTCCCTTCTTTCTTCCCTTCCCTTCCCTTTTCCTCCCCCTTCCCCTTCCATCCCCTTCCATTCCCTCCCCTTCTTTGCCTTCTGTTCCCCCCACACACACCATGAGGAAAAATCTGTTGCCATAATCTATTGCACCATGTGAAATACTGCTCATTTTGATTTTTTTTTTTAAAACAACTCATTGCCATCTTCTTCTGTTGCAGGCTGGGCTCAGCTGGATGGATCTGGTATTTTCTGTGGTTGTGACAGAATAATTAGGGGGGTTGGAGGATGCTGATGTGAAGCATGCAAAGGGGCTTTTCTCCTTGCTCACCTGATATCAGTTGGCAGAAATGGCTGAGGGATGCCTGGGCGCTGCCCTTCTTGGAGCCTTCCGACATTGGTGGCTTGGGCTTCCTCACAGCATGGCTGTCACAGATGAGCCTCATGCATGAGAAGGCATCTGCCTTTCCCTGGGGCACAGTGTGCAGAATACTCAGGTGGAAACAGGGAGTCATCTGTGAACTAGCCTCAAAAGTCCCAGGGAATTACTTCCAGCATTTTCTCTGGGTAGCACAGGACTGGATCCAGCCCAGCACTGGAGCCGATCATGTGGTGAGGAAAGTTTGGGGACGCAGGGCTTACAGAGGGACCATCTGTGCAGACAAGCTGTCTTGCATGTCACAGGCAGTGGCGTGTCTGAACTGGAAGATGGGTGATGGGGTTTTATACCTTTTTTGAAAAGCAAGGGGAGGGGAAAGTTAACTTCATACGAGAGGGCTGCAAAAGTTGAGGCACAGCATTTTTTCCAGTAAGCTTGGTCGTCTTTGCTGAGCCCTGCACTATGCGGCCATTAGCGGGCTGGGCAATGCTTTGCTTTATGAGGCAATTATTCCAACACACTATTCAAAATACACATTAGAACTTAACCTTCTGGATCCTGAAGTAGCATTTTTATCACCCAACATTAGAAAAGAGACAGAGTCAGCATATTTCCTCCTCTTTTATGATCTGGTATCATTAATAAAGCATTGGGCAAGGACCTTCTCACAATTCTTCTGGATAATTTGTGACACAAAAGACGTTCTGTGATACAATTGTCTGTTGACTTATTCAATAACAGGGGAGACACATGGATTGTTTTAAAAATAAAGGCATGAAATTAAACAACCAAAAGGAATATTTTCTCCCGCCACTATAGAAGCACACTTAGAGTACAAATGGGACATTATTGGATCTGCACAAGTAGAAACGTGAAGTTAATGTGGAATTTCTAATTAGGGTCACATGCTAATGAACTCCCTCTTCATGTTAGTTTTATGCCGCTTCAGAAATTTTTTATCATATGCTTAAAAATTTATGGCCAGAAACATTAATGAAAATGAGGCGTGAATTGGAAATTGTGTCATTATGGAGATGAGGGTGGCCCGGCATTGATGATTTTCAAGGAAGGATCTTTTATTGCCTTTTTTGAGAACTGAGAAGTGATACAGGTAAAATTAATGGCAAAGCGCATTCTCTATCCTGGCAGAGGCAGTTCTGCTTATATGTAAAGTTATAAAAGTTTGATTTTAATAAGATTTTGAATTAATTATAAGGAGAATATTAATCATAATTGACAGTCATTTTTCAGAATAAAACTTCACCATCTAAGTAATATCATAGTTCTCAAGTGCATGCAGATATGGATATTCTTTCTCTCTTGGTTTTTTTTTTGTCTTTTCGGAAATTAAAACCCACCTTTTCAGAACACTCTGGGCTGGGAAGCCCATTATTTTTCATTTGCAAAATATCCCCTTAAATATTGTATTTTAGAAATACCTCTCCTTGCAGAGCTTAGGGGTGGGGTGCATTCCCCAAAGCTATGTATAGGAGAGAAGCCTAGTGCAGAGATATTCAACTCTCTCCAGGTTTGCTTACTCAAAAACAGATGCCTTTCAAAGCATTCAATAGATGACAAACGCAAATGGACTTTTAAGAAGGTGTTTTTTTCATATTCTAAGAATTGTCCTTTAAGCTTGTCACGGCAGGAATGGATGCAAAAGTCAAAATGAACATCCCCTTTCTGGGTTTGATCTGTAGGAAGGGCTTTTCTTTTCCTTACTAAGTCTGTGTGCACGGACCCAGGACACAGGGCTCTTCCTGGGCCAGCACTTTCTTATATCCATTCCTCTGGATGGAAGTTAACCTCTACCCAGAAAATTTGTACCGGAAACACCTCCTCCTGTCTGTTGACTTTCTCTCTACTCTATCTGGTCTTTTTCCATCTCTCCTTTTTCCCCCTTTCTAGAGAGAGGACCTTCATCCTCTCATTCTCTCTCACCCATCATCTTGTCTCTTGACTGTCCCTCCCTTAGTCGGGGACAGTCTTCCTACCAGGAAAGACATAGCACTCAGACTTTAAACCCTCAGTCCGCAGGTCCTGGGTGACTGCAGAAATGTTCAGGGAGGACGCACAGCCCAAGCCAGGCACGGGTGACTCTGTGCCAGAGGCATCCAGTCGATAGGAGCTGGTCCCTGAGCTACCGGTGGCCATGTTTTCACCAACATACCAGAGGTGCAGAGCTGAGTAGAGCTCAGCATGGAGATAGAGTGTCAGCCATAGAAGTGGCACTGTAGGTTCACTCGGGCCGTTTTCAAGCTTTGCTTTTCTGTTACTTTCCTTGGGTTGCTGTAAGAAATCACTTGGACCATGGTGGTTCAAAATGGCAACAACAACAAAATACTCTTCTATGATTCAGAATCCCGGAAGTCCGAAAGGCCAGGTGTTCCCATGGCCATAGCCCCTGCCAGCCTCTTTGGTACCTGCTCTAGCATGCGTTTCTTAGCTTGTGGCAGATGATTCCAGTTCCACCTCTCTTTTCACATGATCTCCTTTCTAATAGGTGTGTGTATGTCAAATCTCTCTTTTATAAGAATACCAGTCACTGGATTTAAGATCTACCCAAAATCCAGAAGGGTTACATATAGAAAACTTTAACTTCATTACACTGGCAAAGACCACATGGCTAAGAAATTATGTTATTTTTACATTCATGGGTACATGGATTTTAACTTCTGTTTCAAGAGGATGTAGTTCAGGTGACAGGATAACCTGTGCAACTTCTCCTCTTACGAAACAAAATATTAATACACTTCCCCTAGGTTAATGAGAACCCTAGTTGGTCTATCTCTTATGTCTGTGCCTTTTCCTCTTGACTTCTGGGTTTGGAGCTCAAAAGATAATTCAGTCCAAAATTTTAAAATAAGACTTGAGGCAAAGTAGAGTAGAATTGGCTTATCTCACCCAGATATGTCAATTTTAACAACTTGTCTGGCAAGGCAGAAAGGGAATGCTGACTCCCAGCCAGCAAATCAGTTCTAGAAATCTTGGATTTGAAAAATAGTTTCCTATGCTCGAAGCAATGGGTGTAGGCATATCTTTCATTCCCTCCTTCCATGAGGGTTTCTGAAATCCACTCTTGGGGTGAGACTTGACTGGATGTTACTGGTGGCATGACTCCTTTCTGTATTTTACCCAAGTCCTTCACTGAATAATTACTGTGTCGAGGAGTAGCATCCAAAGCAGTAACTACATCAGGGAGAAGCAAGCCCCTCGTGGACACTCTCCAAGTAGGTGGCAGTATCATAAGCCATGTTATGTCTCCCGAGTCACTGGTCCATGCGAAGATATGTATCACAGAGGCTCTGGTCTATTGGCAAAGCAGTATGTGTCTCCATTTCAGTTAAAGTATTGCATTTTGGACATACTCTATGTCAATGGCATTGTAGAAAAGGCAAGAGACAGTGAAAACATCAGTGGGTATAGGGGTTATGAGACAGAAAAGGATGAATAAGTGGATCACAGAGGACTTCTTAAGCAGTGAAAGTCCTGTGTGATGTAGCAGTGGTTCCTTGCTGTCTGTGTACCCTGGTCTAGATTTATAGAATGCACAGCACTCGGAGTAAACCCTGGCATAAACCTGGATCTCGAGTGGTGAGGACACACAGGTCCGCTGTGGGGGAAGATGTTAACAAGGGTAGAGGCTGTGCATGTGTGGCCCCAGTGAGTGGATGAGAAATCTCCATAGTTCCTGCTCAGTTTGCTATAAACTTAATATTGCCACCCCAAAACAATGTTTTCCAAATAGCAACCCACATCCTTTACCATTTTGACACTAAAATCCTTCTCTCCCAGGCTGAGAAAGAGGTAATAACAGAGAGTTTCTCTTGGGAAGTGTGGCCCAGCAGCACTGACTCCATAGTCCTACTAAGAGGCCTCTTGAGAGCCTCTCAGCAGAGTGGGTGGGGACTTAAAGCTAAGAAGGGCTTTGTCTGAGAACATGGGTGGAAATCCCTGCCCACCAGCTCCTTGCTGTGGGATCCTGGACAAATGACTCTTGAGGATCTAAAGAAATAACAAATGCAAATCAATTAATACAGTGTGTGGCCCATAGTAGGTGCTTAGTAAGTGGCAGTTGATATGATTGTTATGTTACCATCTCTAGACTTTTCTCCTTCCCTAGAGTCTGGGATGAGGGTACCATGCACCTCCTTCCTGCAGCACCAGGACAGTTTATCCAGGGATTTCAGACCGAGGGCACTTTCAGAGCACTGTCCTCTGGGGAAACATTCAGGGTAGGGTGGAGATGAATCACTCATTAAAGGGAATTCACCACCTTTCACTCATTCAAGGCAACAAATGGAACATTTATGTAGGGTTCAAATGACCAAGCATAGTAAAATCACTTTAATTATTATTATTATTACTTTTTTCTGAGACAGTCTCTCTTTGTAGTTCAAGCTGGCCCTGAGCTCATTATGTAGCCCAGGCAAGCTTCGAACTCAGCAGTCCTCCTGCCTCTGCCTCCTGAGTGCTGTGATTGCAGACTTTAAAATGTTTTTGAGGGGACTATGAATAGAGAGACCATACTATCTGAATTTCTTTTTTTCTTTTTTGGTACTGGAGATTGAACTCAGGACCTTCCTTGTGCTTGCAAGGCAGACACTGGAAGCACTGAGCTACAACCTTGGCCCCTTAGTGTCTGGATTTAAAAAGAAGACATGCTTGGTGCGAAACAGGGATAGGAAGAATAATGTTTTGTTCTGTGGGGCTCTCAGCAGAAGCAGCGCCGTGTTCCATCCCGATTGCCAGGCATGCATGTGATCTGCACTGAGTGGCCTCACTGTACAGATAAGGAAACTGAGGCTGAAAGAGATGGTGACAGAATGGCAGTGAACATCAGGGCCGGGGGGGAGGTGGCGGCCAGTGTTTAGGATGCACACCGCTCAGCTGAAACCACCCATCTCTGTGCCCCATGCACTTTCTCCCGGCCTCACACAGAGCCACCCCGGGAATGCGGTTATCACTGAGCTTCGCGGGACCTGGGAAGAGTGAGGGCCAGGCAAGGTCGGCTCCCAGACTGCACAGGCATAGCAAGACAGACAGGTGGGCCGCGGATCGCCGGGAGGAAGGCGCAGCTCAGGGCCCCTGGGTAGGGTGGAAAAAGGTACCTTTTAGCATTAGTGAGCTGGGCCAACTAGGCCAGAGGAAAGGGCAGGAGCGGAGTTGCACTGGGATGATGAAATTTTGCAAGCTCTGTGTTAGAGAGAATGAAAAGTAAAGGAGTAATCTGAGAAGAAGGCCAGGGGATGGGACAGCACGTAGGAACAGATCGAGAGTTGAGGTGGAGATGCTGCTACTGCTGCCAGAGCCAGGAAGTAAAAGCCCTGATTGGAAGCCTAGGTCTGATGAGGATGAGAAGTCACTGTAGCTGTGCATGTCCATCATTCTGTTTATCCACCTGCCTGTTAGGTCTCTCTCTCTCTCTCTCTCTCTCTCTCTCTCTCTCTCTCTCTCTCTATATATATATATATATATATATATATATATATATATATATATATATACACACACACACACATACACATACTATATGTGTATGTATATATGCACACACATCACTCAACTATTCTCTATGTTTGTCTTTCTAGTAATTGTTCACCAATTACCTAGTTGCCTACAATCTACCCATTTAACATTCATCTGTTCTCTATTTACTCATCTATGCATCATCTACTATCTCTCTCCCTATGTGTTATCTAACCATCCATCAACTCTCTGTCTACCTGGCCTCTGCCGGTGTTCACTGGTCTGTACACACATCCCTTCTCTATTCTCCCCTCCATTTATCATCTATTTGCCTGTGTTATCTCTCTATACAGCCATCGACAGTGTGGTTATTATATCCCATGAGCAGGGAAGCAGAAGGGGACGAATTGTCGTTGGGAAATCCTGCGCAGAGCCATTGGAAGAAGTGACAGGGCCTGAACTAAGTAAGAGGAGGGATTGAGATGTGAGAGATATTTGGGAAGGAAACAGTAACACACTCAGTGTGCCGAGCTTCCTGTGTGATTGCTGCTGTTTGCCCAGCTGTCCATTCTACGCACAGACGGCTGAGGATCAGGGAGGCCCTTGCTCAGGGCTGTCTCCAAGGGCTTGATCCGAACCACCGGGCAAAGTAGACCTTTGCTCACATGTGCCCCTGAATGGCCTGTGTCCGCCAGCGCCTGCAGCTGTGGTCCCAGAGGAGTGAGTGGGAGGTGTCAGGTGACCTTGCTCCAAAATTAGGAACACAGAGAGAGAGGATTTGGAAGCCAGCAGCCACCCTTTCCGGGGGAGGAGGCTGTCAGGCTGAGAAAAGGCATCTCTCATAGCTGCTCCGATTCCTCCCACCAGCTGCTCTGCTGCCCCGGGAGCTAGAGATGAAGCAGGCGCTCTGGGAGGGGGCCGGCAATTCTGCTGACAGAGCGGGAAGGTGCTTGTCTGCTCTGCTAGGACGCCAAGTGGGCTCTGGGGCTGAGAGGCACCGGGTCTGACCTGGGCACGCAGCACAGAGCTGCTGGCGCGGATGCGTGCTGAGGACTCGCCACCCTGTGCAGCCCTGGCGCTGGTGCTGCTCCACTGGGTCATCAGGTCGGAACCTTGTTTCCCAGGGCCTCCTTTGGCTCCCTCTCCAGTTCCCACTCAGTGACATCTTTTGCTCCGATGATGCCTGTAGCTCAGCGAAGCCCCCAGGCCAGCTGTCACTCTGAGAGAGGATCTTTGAAAAGCAGCCTGGTGAAATTAGCAGCCACGGAGGTGATGACAATATTTCATTCCTTTCTCTTCTATTTTCTTCACTGTTTTTCCTCGTCTGTACCAGATGTTTTACTTTTGTTTCCCTTTCTCAGGCTCCCGTCGTCTCATGCAGGGGCACCTCAGAGGGCCCGGCTGGTGTCCTGTCCCGGGTCAGAGGTCAGGGCTTCTCCCTACCTTTTGCATACTTTTCCAATTGCAATTCCGTACAGAAGCCATAACGATTTAAAAGAGAAAGTGTGGCAGGAAGACTCAGAGTGAGAAGAGGCTGTGCATGATGCATGCCTTCCATCTAGTCCTTATCAGCTCACGTCTGCCTCATGTGCCCCATTCCGGAGGACCTGCAGAAGCCCCAGGACCCATTGTGGCCCAGTACAAGTTCCATGCCTGCCGCCGTTTGCTTCACTCACCTCCCTGCTCTTCACCTATTACCCTGTAAATGGGATGATGCCTTCATTAACTCCACATGTAAGAACGCAGACTCCTTTTAATCAAAGTCTGTGCATATTCAGTCTGCTGGAGGCCACTCACGACTCCTGGCTCTGAGTCAAGATTTGTATAATAAGCTCATTAGACAAAAGTCATGGTCCCACAATGGCCGGATTAGTGGGTGACCAGACAGTGTTACTGAGAGAAGGAACGTTCCAGAGCAAAATCTGAACCTCCTGCATTTTCCCCCCTGTCCCTCGGATACTTCCCCTCTGACAGCAGGCAAGCCCTGTTATAAAAGAGACCTTCTAAGGCAGGCTAAGAGCACATGGCCTTTGGAATCACCTGGGTCACTCTTAGCTGTCAGAGCCGAGGTGGATGGCTCAGCCTCACTCTGAGTCTCAGGTACTTTTACCTGAAGAACAAGGATGACCATGAGTTTGAACTTGAGATCAGGGATAAAAAACGCTCACTGAGTTACTTAACAAATGCTATTTATAGTAGGAATGGGTTTCAAGCTGGTCACATGCCCAGAGACCTGCAGGGAGGGTGATCTCGCTTTTATTTAAAGCTTAAATATTTTGTTCACTGTGTATACTTTATATTAATTTTGATTTTTATAAAGCAGTACATTAAAACTGGATGATTTACCTTGATTTCTAGGCTCCCTGGCCTCTTCAGTTTTATAACTTATCCTAATTCTAGTCCTGATGTTGGGGCTTAGTCTCATGGGGAGCATTGTCACAGGAACTGTTCAGTATGCAACAGTGTGTCACCGTCAACTCTCAGGAGACTGCAGTAGATTACGAGTGTCGTACAATAAGGACATGTGTTCTTTGACATAATAAGTCCTTACAGCATAAGAAGACAGGGCATGTTCGGTGACTGGCAGTGTCATCAGGAGTGAGTCACCTAAACTATTTCTGTCTTTCTACTTTCTCAGCCTCGTAGCTTCTACCTTAATCTGTCACTTCTCACTTGCAAAATTGTTAGTACAGTTCCAGTCAGGACATGTAGAGATGACAAGTTGAGCTCGGTACACTACTGTGCCCAACCTCTAAGAGTCCACTCCCAGCTCCCACGGTCTTAGATCGTTCAAGCTGTTGTAATAAACTATTTTAGACTGGATCACTTATAAACACTAGAAGTGTGTTGCTCTCAGTTTTGGAGCCTGGACAATGTGCGATCCAGGGGCCCACAGAGTCTTGTCTGGGGAGGACTTATTCTTTACTTCCTAGACAGATGATGTCTTGTTGTTGTGTCCTCATATGCCAAAGGACACACTCTAGCTTCTCTTTAAGAACATTAATTCCATGAAAACTGTGCTCCATGGTGTATTAACCTCCTAAATGGTTTCCTTCTTAACACTACTTCATTGGGTATCAGCTTCTAACCTATGATTTGTGTGTGTGTGTGTGTGTGTGTGTGTGTGTGTGTGTGTGTAGTATCAGGGATCAGTACCACTTGAGCTAAAATCCCCAGCCTGCTAACCTATAAATTTTGTAGGAGACACAAACATCCAGACTATAGTACCCATTTCTCATACCGGACACAAGCGAAAGCTTTTAGGGAGCCTAAGTAGAAGGACCACTTCAAATGCTCACCCTCACTGGGAACAGGCTCTTCTCAGAAGAAAGGGAATATGTGGCTGACCTCTGTATGGTCCCTTCACCTGAAACACACACTAAGACACACATACATGTGTACACATGCACACATATGTTTTACCTCTGCCCTTATTTGATCACAGCATACCAGCTGACTCCTTCCATAAATATGCTTTGGGGACCACACATTCTAGCCTACATGAGATATGGAGAAGATGCACTTCGTGACTTTCAGTAAATGAAGAAGTCCCTAAGGTCTAAGATGAAAATGCTCAGAAAATAGTGTGTACTATATGGAGATTTGAGGGAGAGAGAGAGAGAGGGCCATAGACTTGTTGGCTAGGAGAGGATTCTTCCAGGAGATTTTAGGAATCTGCAGGATGGTACAGGGATGAAGGAAAATTCTAGCCTCAAAAACAGCAGCAGAAGAGCACCCAGGGGCAGATATAAGACAGGGCTCCTAGTTGGAAAGCTGTTTGCTTGTTTGGGTTACGTAGAGTGCAAAGTAGTAGAAAACAAGGGGAAGGGACGGAGGAGTCAGGTGGTGAAAAGTCTCCACTAGTGACAGGAAATGAGTATTTGCGCACATGCATGCACACACACACACACACACACACACACGCTAGGAAAGCGCTGGAGAGTTTTGAGCAGCACAGTGGCTTTTGATTTACATTATTAAAAGATCACCAGCTGTTGCATGGAATACAGAGAGCAACAGAGCAGCCGAGTGGAGACAGGGACTCCTATCTAGAGTCCAGTGCCTCCATCTTGGACAGAGATAGTCATGGTGGGGACGTCGGTGCTGTGGATGGAGATGTGGGGAGGTGGACAGATTAGGGAGACATTCCATGGAGTTCACAGGCCCATTGCTAGTGGGAGCGGAGAGCAGGACAAAGGGGAAGCAGCATCCACATGTGTGCTTCCCCCTGTGCTGCCTCGCTGGTGCCTTGTCCGTGAGCAGCCCTACTGGCTGGACACTGCCGGGTTTAGGGTATGGGGTGAGATAAGCACAGGCCCCACAGGGGCAGTGCCTGCCCAGTGGCCCTGCTGTGCGGTCAGGAGAACCAGGAGAGATAGGAGCAGAGGATCGGGGGCCTTTGTTATCTTTAATTTCTTCTGTAATGAACTATATGGCTTTTTTTTTTTTTTTTTTTTTTGCTTTTTGAGACAGGGTCTCGCGTTGTAGTTCAGGCTGGCCCTGAGCTCACTATGGTGCCCAGGCAAGCCACCGCGAACTCAGCAATCCTCCTGTCTCTGCCTCCCGCGTGCTGGGATTACAGGCGTGAGCCACCACATCCAGCATTGTGGTATGCGGTGTTGATTGTTGGTGGGCGTGAGTCTCCACGCCCAGCATTATATGTGGTAACCGGGGATCGAACTCAGGTCCTTGCGCTTGCGAGGCAGGCGCTGGAACCACTGAGCTAACCCTCTGGCCCTATATGACATCTTTTAAAAATTTAGATAAATTGATTTTATTCTTTCACTCGTATATAATTGCAACACAGGATAGTGATGTTTGTTTGATACAGACAAAAGTTTCAATCATTTTTTATCTCTTCCTGGTCCCTCTCCTTCATCTGTCTCCTCTAGCTCTTTCCCCGTCTCCAAAAATCTGTTTCCAGAATCCCACCGACCCTATGATATTCTCTTATTTATTTATATTTTTAGGTTCTCATGCAAGATGAACCATGCTATATTTAACTTTGTCTGGTTCATTTTACTGCTTGTTATGATCATTTTCCTGAAGAGGACATGATTCTGTTGTTTTTTTTATGACCGAAGAGGGTTCTATCATATTTATCTTGCCAGACTGAACCTTTCTCCTGGCCAGATGACTTTCCCTTCTCCTTGCTGAGCACCACTTTTCTTCCCATCTCTGTGGTCTTGACTACTTTAGCTCCCTCCTCTCGGTGGCACTGTACACACTGGTTGTCCTTCCGTATCTGGCTTATTTCACTTAGCGTTATATCCTCAGGTTTCAGTTGTGTGGTAGCATAGGGCAGGGCCTCATTCCTTTTTAAAGCTGAGAAATATCCCATTGTGTGTTACTTTATTCATTTAGAGAGAAAGACTCTGAGCTTACTCTCACTTGTTAGTATGCACAGCGCTGCCACAAACATGGGTGTGTGCATAATTACAGCATATCTTTATCTGGATCGGAATGTGCCCAGAGCCATAGAAGCATTGGTGATGTAGGAGAAAAAGCGAAAATTTGCAAAAATAAAACACCTAAGTGGGGGGTTGGCTCTATGATAAATGAATAGGGATGCTGGCCTCAGCTGCAGGGGCAGCTGAACATACCTGTGTTGTTGGATTTGGTGGTAAGCAGGAAAATCCCTATTTGCTTTCTTTGTGTGGCACTGTGAATTGAAATCAGAACTTTGACACTGAGCTACATCCCCAGGTTCTTTTGATTTTGAGTCCAGGTCTCACTAATTCATTAAGTTTCCCAGACTGGATTTGGATTTGGATTTGTTATCCTAATGTCTCACCCTCCAAAAGTACTGGGATTTTAAGTATGCACCACCACACCCAGCTGAATTTCTACTTTGTTTATGAAAGAAGAGATAAGGTCCTTGACATGTGTGTGTTTGTGTTTGAGAGAGAGAGAGAGAGACAGAGACAGAGACAGAGATAGAGAGACAGAGAGAGGGAGAGATAGAGAGAGAGAGAGAGGGAGAGACAGAAGAGGGAGTCCTTAGAAGTCCCTCCCCATTAATATAATGAATGATTAACAGGAAGGACTTGCAATCCAGCCAACATATTTTCTTATGGGCTAGGTAGACAAAATAAAGCCAACCCTTGTGAGACAAGGGAAGCCCTTATTATAATGGTTGGCATTTCAGAGATAATTCAAATATAAAAGATGATAACCCATCAGTCAGTCAGGAAGCATTTCGCCCTTTAATATCAACAGGATAAGTTGCAAGTAAGACTGCTCTGGACGCAGCCAGGAAGTTTCTTTTGCTGAAATACTCCTGTTTCCGGAAAAAGCTCAAGGTTGATTTTTCAGGTTCTGTTTGGAGAGTCTGTTTATTTCTTTCTTCCCGAGGGGATGGTGAGATAGATACTGTAAATGGTGAGGTCTTTTTATTGTTTTTGACAGTTATCAAAGCAATACTTTTTTAAAAAAGAAAGCAGTGTGCTGTTGACTAAAAAAAAAAAAATAAACCCCTTTGGGGAGTTCTGAGTTCAGTGTGTTGAATTATATGTGTGGTAGTCACTTATAAGTTCCAGGGAGCGTGGCTATGCTAAGAGGGGGTTGTGCCAAAATCACAAAAACCCACAGCATCCAACTGGGGATTGCTGCCATCTCCGTAAGTATGTTTCCAATTTTTGGAGACAGAAACCACATTTGTATTTTCTGTTCTAGAAGACCACCTGGAGGAGGGCGATACTTCTCAAAAGCCTGTTTCCACTTCTCCTCTATCTCCTCTCTCTGAAGCTTTGCCCCAGAGTGACACCATAGGAGGCTCAGAGCATCCCTTCCATCTACCTATTATCTGCCAGCATCTCTTTCTGCTTCCTCGATTGTCACCTTGGTTACACCTATGGTCAAGGCTCCCCAAAGACCTTTCTGCTGAGCACCACTACATGAAACTTGCAGTGGCATAAGGCAACTTCAGTCTTCAGCAGCACTTTTCAATCCAAAAGAATCCCATCCTGTTTCTGCCTCCCTGGCCCTAAGGGGGTTGGAAAATATCTTCACCCATTGATACTTTTTCTCTTGCTCCCATGAGTAAAAAGACATGCCAGGTAGAGGGCACAAAAAATCCTGAGTCACTCCTCAGTAGTCACGGTTTTTAGGGTCTAGCACAAGCCTCATGGGTTTCATCAGTGGAACTGGGGAGGGGGAGTGGAACATTTTCCTGGGGTGCAAAGTTCAAGTGAGCCCAACAGAATTACCTCAGCAATCATGTTATATCCTATTCTAATGAAACAAGTCAAGATGAATGCAAATGTCTTTGAGATGGGAAGTATTCCACTTGTAAATAATGGTAAGATGTTACAGGGTCAGATTCGAAGTAGCCATATCAGTGATTCATGCTTCTCAGGGTTGGAATGTATCTCCATTAAATTTTTTGACATTTTTTTCATCATAGACTTTTTGGGACATTGCCTGAATTTTTTTCAAAACAACCTTCAAAAGAGTATGTATCCTGATTCATAAGTATTTTGGCAATCTCGTAATTTTTTTTTTGGACCAATGAGGGCATTATCTTGATCTCAGTCCTTCTCCTGGCTGCACTTCTCCGTCCCTGCTCTTCTCTCTAGTAGCATCTTTTTCCAACTCTGCCGCGTAATGATGGGTGAGGTTCAAAAGCATCCCAATGGAGAGGAGATCTCGTTTTTGCCACCATATTGGCAACTCTGTGGGTAGCTGGGGAAGCAAGATACTGACCAGCCTGAGCACAGTTGCTTTTGCTCTGGGCATCTGCCACCAGCCCAGTCACAGGGGGCAAAGGTGGAGTGTTTGGACTCCCCACATGGGCTGGGCCAGCTGTACAAATGTAAACACTGCTGAGGGAAGCTGAGGATGAACTCATTCTTCCTGCTGAGAGAGTTCAGGACAGATTTCTGGGGGAAACCCTGCCACGAGTTCCCCCAGGTACCGGGTGTGCATTTCCCACTGTTTACAGGAGAAGACTGAGGCATCTGGTCGAGAGCTGAGTGAAAGTCCACACATTTCCTCCCTCAAAAAGTCAGTGTGTGAATAAACAGCACTGCCTGAGCTCTCCGGCTGAAATGATATCACCCCTTAGTGTGCTGTGTGGGGATGCAGGACGTTCCTGAGTGAACTAATAAGAAAAATTATAATGCTATTAGTAATAATAAAATCAGTATGGACGTCATACTTACCTCTCTAGGAATTTTACAGGTATTATCTCAGCTGTTTGGAGATGAGCATTATCATTATTATTAAACAGGGGAAAACTGAGACCCGAACATTAGGGAACTTACTTTGCTTTGTGAAGAGCAAGAATTGGCTGAGGTGATGGGTCCTGGCTCTGGAGCCCATCCTCTTAAATTCCTTTCCATGTTGCTTCAACCATAAGCTGATTTATCCTTTCTATGACTAAATGAAGTGTCCTTTTCAGAGGAGAGTTTGAAGAGCAAAGCCTTGTTCCTGTATCTATGGTCATTGGCTCGACAGTTAGTGGCTCCTCATCTAGCACAGACTGACTCCTGCTGGACCAACCCTGGCAGAGCAGGGCCTGTCACTTTGCCTCTTATGCTCAGACAGTACCAGTCACATGGCAGGCTTCTCCTCAGTGAATATTGCCTGAATTGAATTGCACTTGGGATGGGGAAATGCCAAATAAAGGCTATATCTTGGAAGGAAGAAAAAGAACAAGTCTTCTGTTCCACGAGACAGGATGGACCAAAGACACCTGGGCTTGTTTGCAGTACCTGGAAAACCTCCTTTCCAATCTGGTCTGAGAGTGATGCGTGAGCAGAGGAGACATCCAGAGAGCTGGCAAGAGGATGCCTGCCTTACAGCCTCCCCAGAAGAGCAAATAAGGGAAAGCAAACTTTCTCCCCCAGTGTGGCTGAGCGTGTCTTTGCAAGATGCTCAGCTCCCTATACTTTGAGTCCTTGTTTCCTGGGTCCACCAAACCCCACCTTCCCCCAGGCTCCCCCACATTCCTTTGTGTGGGTGTCAATTACAGCTGACTCTGCAGCCTCCAGCCCCTAACACAAGAGCCCTGCGATGCCTTGGGCCCCGTGGCATAAGGCAGTGCAGCTAATTAGCCAGACTTGGCTGTGCCCTATGTTTCCCTTTTGCAAAACTCCTTGAGAAACAAGTTTCCAGTGTTCAAGTGCATTGCTTTGTTCCTTCCAGACATTCTCAACATCTCCATGCAAGAAATCAGGGCTCTTTTCTTCTGTTTTCATCAGGTCTTTGAAATTTGACATGGCTGCTAATACAGACTTCGCAATGACGAAGAGGACAGCTAATTTATTAAGCATATGCTGTCTGCCAGGCACAGTAACAGGGCCCTGGCGCATGTGCACTGTGTGAGCGCTCACCACAGTCGATTGCGTGATTGTCCCCATTTTAGAGGAGGGAAGCTGAAGCTCATGGACGTTAAGTAACTGGCTCGTGATGATGCCACCCCTCCCTCTTTTCTGTATTCTGGGTTCTGCCCCTGCCTTCCCCTTCTTCTTTTCTATTTTCTTTGATAAGTTCATCACCTTGCTGCCTCCATTTCGTGGATTTAGGGCTTCGCACATTGAATCGAGATGCTGTAAGTCTCCCAGTCATTTTGGAAGAAGGTTTTCAACTCCCAAAGCCTGATTTGGGGGCTTGGGTCTGCGGCGATGTTACATTTTTCACATTCGGTCTATCCATTCAAATCCTGCTGCTCAGTCACATTGTGCAACCAGCGATCCTGCATGAGGCTGTGTGTGCCCTGGAGGGGTGAGGCCTGGGGACAAGCACGTTTGTGAAGCTCCAGGTCTGATGCTTGTCACCCGTGCTTCATCAGGGAAGTTGTTCCCTCTCAGTGACATTTAGATGAAACTTCTGAGAAGGCTTTTACCAAACTCTGGATCTCAGTACCATAGAATTTAGAGGCTCAACACAATTATAGGCTCAAATGAACCTGTAGCAGGAGTCAGGCCTGAATTCAAATCTGAGATCTAATGTGAACAGCATCTAGACCTTTAAAAGGTTATTTAAATCCTTAAATTTCTCCCTTCTTCTACTGTGAATAGTAGAGTACGATAAGATGTACATGATACTACATGAATAAACACCCAGAATCTAATAGTATCCAGCAAGGATAGTGATTAGTGTGGTGGTGAATATATTAGTTAATTATGAGTCATGTTTGCATGAAGTAGAATTATTGAATTAAAGTTGGAGGAACATTCTTGGAAGAGAAGAAATAACAGTGAGGTGCAGCTTCTATTTTTCCCCCATACCTTTCTATTGATCAAGGGGGCTGTAGGCTGTGATTAATGAAAATCAATACCTTCAAGTTGAAATGCGGATGTTTCTGCAGAAAGACAGCAGGACCACAGGTCAGTCTAGACAGGTGGGAGCTTTCTGTCCATTCAGGCATCCCCTGACTTTCCCTTTGGCTGCCGAAATAACTTACGTCTTGATAGAATGTGAATAAATAGACATTTAAGGCAGACGTTGGCAGATTGTAAACATCAACGTCTGTTCATTTGTCATGAAACTGGAGGGACCTTTCTAGAGATGCCAAATTATCTTCATGGGTGTTTCACCAGAGCCTTGCACATGTAAAACTGCTGCATGTGCTCACCCTGGCACTGTGTTGATCTATGTTTGCTTTGCAGGTAAGAATGACAAGTTCTGAGCAAAGAGAGGGGGACAGAAGTTGGATGAGGGCCCCTGGGACACTTTCATTATGCTGATAAAAAATCACCTTCTTCTCTATTTTAATGGTATCGCCATGGGCATAATGGCACCTAACATTGTAATTACATTGTAATGGTCCTAATGGTGTCATCATATTTACAATGACACCACAGGTCATGGTCATCATTATGACCATAGTGCTCATAGAGCATCTTAATGGTTAGAAGGACATCACCATGATCATGACGATTGCATGATAGTCACGATTGCATAATAATGGCCATCCCATGCCATCATTATCATTATAATGGTATTGTAATAGTCACAATGACATCATAATGGTCAAAATGATTACAATGTTCATATGAACCAGAATGGCCATAATGATGTCACAGTGGGCACTATGATGGCATCATGGCATCACGCCAATGGGTCTACAGTGTGTGATCTGAAGAATGGCAGGGGGCACTGTACACTGCTTCTGGGTTTACATCATAGGAGAAAGTCTCTACTTGTTTCAGTTTATATAGTCGGGATTTTGTTTGCTTGTAAACAAAAACATTTCTAAATTCTAAATTTCTAGAATTCTAAATTTTGGTGCTCCACATAAATGTGGAATGCACATGAATGTGTATGATATGTTAGTTTTTCCGTTATATATCATTCATTAGGGTTTTTAGTTAAATGGGAGGTCTGATTACAATATACTCAAGTCTTTTCTTTTTCCTCCAAAAGCTCATTTGCCCTTTCTAAGCAGGAAATGGTTCATGTGAACAGCACAGAAGTTCACTTTTGGCTTTTAAAATCTTCTTGGTTTGCATTTCATGGGTCCATTCATTCTCCATGAATAGAAAAGTATGTTGTAAGTTGACACTGGACACAGGAATCAAGACTAAGTATTGGGAAAAAATAGCTTTAATAAATTTGAGGTAGCAAGCTATTTTTGGAAAAATTTCAATTACCAAAAGATTCAATTACTTAAAGAAGAAATACAACTTGGCCAAGATTCTAGCTCTCACATATAGACCTTGGAGACCATGATGTATTCAAACAGGGAAGATTTGCTTATGGGAAGGAAATGTTCAAATCTGATGAGATCCAGTACTTTTCCACTTACTTTTACCTTTTAATAGCAGCTGAAAATATGACTTCAAATGGTGAAAGATGTGATTTCTTTGAAACATCACACTTTGTCTTCAAATTCACATAAAATCTTCATAGTTTTCTATAATCCAGTCATGTTGGTTTGTATTACAAATGTGTGATGTCTGCACCGGTCATAAAGCAAGATGATTGATCAGGGGAGTTAGCCCTATGTGTCTTCTAGGGTTGTGTATTATTGGGCATTGCATTTGAGAAGCCTGAGAGTGATCATCTGGCTAGCAACCAAGCACTCAGGGAGATATTTAGCCCTTTCAATTTGAACAGCCTTTTCCAGGTAACAAATATTACTTACATTATTCCATTTTGATCATTATGGAAACCTATTGCCATGAGAAGCCAGAATGGAGCTTTGATATTTATT
Organism: Thryonomys swinderianus; assembly: GCA_004025085.1. Lineage (NCBI taxonomy): Eukaryota > Metazoa > Chordata > Mammalia > Rodentia > Thryonomyidae > Thryonomys > Thryonomys swinderianus. Next base: position 43,673 of record PVIC010005809.1, read on the forward strand.
GATAGTATTAGTAAGAACACTGACTCCAATTCGGACAGCATCAATCACCCATGTTTATTTAAGTCTCTTCACTGTGACAGGCTATGAATTGTTTATGGATGAGCAGCATAGATGCCGTGCTGGATCTGGAATGGTCTCAGACGTGGTCTCACTCTCCTCTCACGGTACCATCCATGACTGCCTCTCTATGTGAATACAGCCTGGGCTTCTCTACCCAAAGATACGAAACCTGACTTCCTTCTCCATCCCTAGTTCATAAGCATCAAGGTGATACCACAAGTAGAATATTCAATACCAAGAAACTGTTTCATGTGTAGAATGATTTGGCATGTTTTTATCAGATTACCTCCAGAATCCATGCAAAAGGCACATATGAAACAATGTGAATGTTGTTCAGACCCAGGTCTCATCCACAAGATGAGCCATGATGTGTAGGAAAATATTCCAAATTCCAATTAAAAACAAAAAAACTCCTAAAATTCAAAATACTCTGAAACAATTTCACAGTACAGTTACTATGGACTGAACAGTGGCTTTCTCCTCGAGCCCATCACAACCTTCTCTTGCGTATTGTTCCACCTGAAGTTGTCAATGAGACATTCACCTTTTATCTCAGCTCTCAGGAAGCGACAGCAGGAAGACGGCAAGGTCAAGCCAGCCTGGGCAACTAACTGACTTCAACAGTGTCTAAAACTAAAAATAAATAATCAAAAGCACTGGTGATATCGCTCCACATGAAGTGTTCACAGGATTCAACACAGAGGAAGTAGGTTTGCTATTATCTTATTTGGAAAGGCGTAGGAACTGAGGTTCAGGGAATATTGCTTGGCCATCTGTGGGACACCACTTGCAGGGATTCTCTGCACACACAGACTCTTGGCTTATCCCTGAAGCTTCCTATCAGCAGATAATTCCTGCTGCTCCTTCTCCCGGTGACCTTCCTGCCTGAGTGCCACCTACTTCATCCTCTCTGATGGCAGAGCCACTGGAAACACTACTAACTTAATTAGAGTGTCTACCCAATACATTTAGTCCATCATTTCTTTACCTGTAAATAAATTATGAGGAAAGTGTAGAATTATTGGCACAGGCAAGGAGAGAGTTGGTGTTCGAGGAGCCAGCGGAAAATGTCCAGAGTGATATAATTATCTATTTGCTGCTTCTTGTCCACAGACTTGCTGGCTTTTTTTTTTTTAATGGGATTATGGAAGATGAAAAGGAAACGCTTACTTCAGCTCTTAAGAGCAATGTAAGCAATTTTGCACTGTGCTTACTCCCCGGGGGTGGTGGGAAAATGTTTCTAGTAAATTAAAGTATAATAAAAGCATTGGCAACACGGCAACTTTTATATTAATTTCTTAATTTTTTGCAGGCTTAATTATAAATCTCTTGGGGAAAGAGGAGAGGCCTCTGGGTTCCTTCGCAGGAGTTCAGGCCCCTCCTCTGCGGAGAACGGTGTGTGCTGTGACCCAGGCCGCACGGTAGCTGTGAGAGTCCATGGGCTCTCGCTCAGGAAAGCACACGCGTGTCCCTGTGAGAAGGGCATCTATCAGGTCGTCCTGCGGTGGTGGGGGGAGATGGCAAGTTCCGTGACTCCTTGCTCCATAGGACTGTGCTGTTACCGTAAGAACAGTCTCCACTGGAGGAATGGTTTGTAAACCCTGGCTCATCCTGCGCTGTGCCTGTGTGACCCACAGAAACTCGCCCAGGTCCTCCATGTGCAACTTGGGATCGCAGGTGGTATTATTTCACAAGAGGCTATGAGAAAAGCTGGCACCACTGGCCCGGATGAAACAGCCAAGTAGCCTAGGACCATCTGCCACCGGGCATAGAATCAGGCAAATGATCCAGGTCCCTGTGCATCACCTTTTGTGACTGTCCGCCTCAAGTATCCTCTCTCTTAGCCTTTGCTGAAGGGAAGGGATGTAGCATTCCAGGGAGTTCCAGATTTGCTAGGTCATGGAATACTTTTGTGGAAAGAACCTACACCTTGGCCCATGGCTTCACTACATGCCTCTTGACCTAGAAATCAATTTAAAAGATTGTGGAAGATTAGGAGGTCCCTTTGGCAAAGGCAGGAGGGCATACCCAGAGTAAGACTAATCATGCATTTGTTGAACGTAACTGGACAGAACCCAGTGAGTTATATCCTTTGCATTTTTCTTCCCTCAGCTGAGGCATTTTCCAGGCTCTTGCTTGAAGTAGGCTATCGCTACTGTCCTGGCAGATCTTTATTCCACTTTTTCTCTCTGCACTTCTCTAACACAGTGGGGTTTAAAACATGGCCTTCGATTCTGTTAGTCGTATATTTTATTTTTCTTTTCCTTCCCTCTCTTCTCTGTTGTTCATGATTACAAGTGTACAATGGTTTTCTAAGTCCGGAATATAGAAAACACTCAAAGAAGGAATGAAGGAAGAGTAAGCTAGTCTGTGTCCTTGAAACATTAATTCCTCAGTATATTAGTGGGGTATATTACTGTTGTGCACACACACATGATTGTATGGTTATGAAGCCAGATGTGGAGAACATTGAGTTAGAAATGTTAAACAGATTCCTTTTGGCTATGGTTCCTCTCCAAGACTTCACAGACACTGCGTAGGACAAAGCAGCTCTCAAACTGACTGGATTGAAGAATTAAAAAAAATAAATACATTATAAGGCGAGATTCACTTTTTAGAAAACATGTTCCTTTTGATATTTAAATTTTAGTTATTGTCTTTAAAAAGTGCAAGATCTTTCTACCTTTTTCCTCTTGAAAAATTCTATGTGTATGGAAAAGTACATAGTGACTACAGTCCATGTACCTCAATGAAAATTATCCACTTCTAACATCTTATCACATTTTCTCATTGTCTTTCCCACTCTGCCTGCCCCCCGCCCTCTTCAAACCCATATGCCCCCCCCACTTTTTCCTGACAACGGAAAGGATCTTATGGATGTCCCTGGGATATGCTCGTTTGCCTTTCGGGAACTATCTTTGGTGCCACAATGCAGCTGCATGTGGGTTTCTTGATAATTTACTTAATCCTATCGTCACAGCATCATAGCGTCTCAAAGTGCAGAGGAACCAGGAAAAGCCTCTTCTCTAACCTTGTCCCCTCCTGCCCCTCGTACCTTCCCTACCTATGCTTTACGTTTTCAGCTGCCCTTTTTCTAGAGTTGCTCGGTGAGTCGGTTCTGAGTGGGATGAAACTTGCAAATGAGGCCTGGTGGCTAAGCTGCCTCTGCTTGGGCCCCATCCAAGCAGCCAATTAGCTGTTTCCGTATTTCACAGTCTCTGGCGAGTGGAGTGGGTCTGGTTCTAGGAGCAGCATCTGACAGAAGGCTGACGTGTTTTGCCAGCTTCTGATTGCGTGTGATAATGAGAATAGGAACCTTGGCCCCAGTGAAGCACAGGTCCACTTGGTTCTGGAATAGTCATGCTGGGCAAAATCTTGGGGAATCATCTGGTTCACCCCCCATTTTTAGGAAAAAATGGGAAATGAGACAGAATGCATACTTTGCCGAAATCTCCTAGTGCCTATGGTTTCTGACCTCAGGCCAGGTTATTCCGCAAGCTGGGAGTCTGATGTCAGAAGAGTAACAGGAAACTCCTAAGGTGTATACATGTGTGTGCACACACACAGAAACAGGTATTCACACACCCATGTGAATGTACTCAACATACATGTGCATGTGACTCATGTGCTCATACACTTGCTTGTACCCTCATATGTGTGTGCATGATACATCTGTTCATACATCTGTGCCCCCCATCCATTTACACATATGTGTATGCATGCCGGTGAGCATTCATACATACAAGTGCACATTTACACAGATGCACAGACATGGGCACAGACACACATCATCGTATTCACAGATGGAGCTTCTTTTTCACTCGCATGTTGCCCGTGCATAGAGGCTAAAGGACTCCACCTTACACTCTAGAAATGTGAACCTGGCATATCCACACATCTAGAAACACATCCACATATGTGATGGTTGTTTAATCATCTGCTTAGTGCTTACTGGAGCCAGCAGGATGAAGTGAGAGGGCTAAACTTTATAAGGCTACCAGATGATTGTCTGATCAGTGTGGTGACAGAAAAAAATGGGGAAATGCAGCTTTGCGGAATGGAGATATCAAACCACTCACATATTATCCTTATTTAGATCATACCTGAAATGTTTATGGTAGCTGAAATGAGACCCCAGGGAAACTCAAGTTCATCGAGAGCCAGTAAGGCAGTCTGTCCTTGCATTATCATATTTATTCCCCCACCTCAGCTATGTTATAGGTGGAAAAATTAGGTATGAAGAGGCTATTACTTACTCCAAATCCAATGGCCTATAAGTGGTCTAGAGATGCTTCACTTTCTGTGATAGCCCCTGAGTTGTTGCTAGAGCTGAGAGCGCCCAAGAGAAAACATTTAGAATGAAAATGGTTCACCGGGTTAATGGTGTCCTAACAAATCTTGCCCTGAATTTTGAGAAATGAACGTGTACTTTAGGAATAGTTCTTCCCAGGTAGGAAGATTCTTTTTGCATCCTACTGCCCAGGATGGTTGCCACTAGGAATATGCTGTGCATGCATGGGGTTTCAAATGTATAATAAAAGAGTGGAAAATCACTCACTGAACACTGGGAAAAGGTGGTTGTCTCTTGAAGATATACTAGGCTAAATGCTGTTAGTAATAGATTTATTTCTCTTCTTTCTTATTTTTTTCATGTATCTAATCTAAGATTTAAAATTCCATGTAATGCTTGCAATTATATTTCTGGTGGGCAATATGTATCCACATAGTCTGTTTATAAATATAGGTACATCTTTGTATCTTCCCATATATCTGTGTCAGCGTCTACCTGCTGACATTCCATTTTTGATCTGTATCATATAGCATATGATGAATTATAACTTGCTATCATCTAACAGTACCATTAGGTTTTTCCATATTGGCATAGTAAAGGAACACTGTTCTCATTAATTCTTATGTAGCAACCCTTACATAAAGTGATTCTTGAGTTACCTATCTATTTAAATACAGTGGCGGGGTAGAAACAAAGTGTGAAGAGGGAGACAACACCATTCCAAAGGAAAATAGAAGTTATCCTCACAGACAGTTCTGAAAATAAAGAGATAAGTTAACAGAATATAACTGGTACAGAAGTATTGATGGAACCTAAGAGATAGACATTCCGAAATAGAGTGATGTGCAAAAACACAGACAGGTCCATAAGAGGAACTCTGGATACCAGTCTGTGGTTTGGTGACCAAGGGACTAACCACCCACTCAGCAAACGGGTGGGTGGGCATCGGGGCTAATGTGTGCTCAGGTTTAAATGGGTGATGAGGAAGGTGAATTCTCTTTCTAGATCCCTACATCATCTTTATATAACTTTATAATGTAGAGGATCCTTTAGAAAATTATATGTCAGTCGGAAGATATTTTTAAAAAATAAATGTTTGCCACATAAAGGATTATAGTTCTTAGTATTTAAAATGCCCTACAGATGAAGCCCAGACTATAAACTCCCTCAGTTTATGAACTGTATTAACCAGTTTTCTGTCTGTAGAGGTCCAATAATATCATAGATTGTACCCTAATCTGATTTTAAAAAGAAAATATAATCAACAGACAAAAGCCAATGTGAAACCCAGACATGGTGTTGCACGCTTGTAATCCCAACATTCTGAGAGGCTGAGGCAGGGGGCTCACAGTTGGAACTCAGTCTGAGCAATTTAGTCACTTAGGAAGACCTGATCTCAAAGTAGAAAATAAAATAAAAGGAAGTGAAATAAAATAAAAAATTAGGGATGGATTATATGTAGAAAGTTTGTTCATGTATATAGGTACATCTTTCTGTCCATCTACCCATCTAGTTAGATGGTGGGTAAGAGTTCCGGATCCAATCTGTATAGTACTGAAACAAACCACAACACAAGAGACAATATTGGAAAACCCCTGAAGAGCATGTAGCGTACAAATGTGTAACTGCTATATATTAGACTATGACCTTCAGGAGACCAGATACCACTTACTTTTAGCTTAATATGTGTTCCTCGAAAATATGTGTTCAACACAGTAAGCTTTAACAAATATTTGTTAAATAAATGAACTGGACTGACTCCATTATATATTTGTTTGCTTTGCATTTTTCTGTATTTTGGTGCAAGATATATAGAATTTGTGAGAGTTAACTGTGTCTTTTTGAGCAGGAAACACCTGACTAATTGGATCATCGAGGTTCTGTGGCTAGAGGGGCTTACTGTACACAGAAGACCCACTTTAGGATGGCTTATCATCCCAATGGTATAAAGGGAAATGGAGACGGAAGGATCACTTGTATTTCTTTAAAGAGCCCTAGTTTTGTCCTTTACCTTGGATATTCTCTTCGGCTTTCCCTCACAGACCCTTTGGCCTTCTGATGTGCAGAGTGACCTCCAGACCTTTGACTGAGTCCTTCAGGTCTCCAGTGGGCTGACAGATCTTTAGCACTTTTCCACACTGGACCTCGTGCGTGGTCTGTGTAAGCTTTCCTTGTCAATTCTTTCATATTTGTCTATCTCGCATTAAATCTATTTCTCTGAGGAGTACTGATGGATAGAGAAGAGTAAGGTTTTGGTCCATCAAAATCATCCACATTTTCTAAGTCAAGGCATCATCACATAGTCTTGTGCCTTTGGATGGCTACTTGTGCCTCCTATGTTCCATATTGGTCTTGGGATAATTCTAGTCCAACCTCCTTGTCAAAATCCAGAAAAGAACAATACCAAAAAGTTCTGAGAGCACAAAGCCATGGTAACCTATTTTTGATGAGGTTTTATTGTTGTTATATAACATGACTTTTTTTTTTTAAATCTGCATGCCTCAGGTGAATAAATAACAAAAAGTGGATGTTATACCTTATTGAGAATGGGGACTCAACAAAGTGTCCACTGATTGTGCATTCGAGCATGTAGACTGCATGCAGTGTAGGTAGGTATATTTCTTCAATTCAGCAAACAACTGTGAGCCTCTAGTACATGTGCAAGCTGTGGCGATTGTGGTCCACCTCCGGAACACACTGACCTTACTGGGTAGAGAGAACAGGAGAGGCTGGGCCTGAATTTCCTTCTGTGTAGGAAGCTGAGCAAGTAGAGTAAATCCAGAGGCAATTTCTGATGTAGGTTGCTCCTTCCTGGAAAGGCCAGCTTGGGCCTCCTCCACCATGCTAACATCTCTCTGCAGTGGTAAATGCATAGAAAGGATCCATCTTAGTGACTAGATGAGAGGGCAGTTCAGGATAAAAGTTATGTAACTCAAGCCATATGCTGTCAGAGCCACAGAAGGCTTTAGAAGCCAGCTAATGATTTTACAGACAGGGTGCCCTGGATCCAGGAAGGTCCTATGATTGTCCCAAATTCACACAGGGAATCAGCCTCAACCAGCTTTTCTGACTCTTAGCTTTAGAATCCGTCATGCATTATGTTCTGATGGATGATCCAGACACCCTGAATCCTTCCCTTTCAGCAAGAAAAGTTTCCTAATACTGTACTTCATTAGTCGTTGTTCACTGTCTAAGCAAGGCGTAGATTTAATCAGAAAAGTGTACAGTTTTCCTTGTAAAATGCAAGATCCTGCCTTCCCAATTACTATCTCACTTTAGACATGAAGCCAGGTGATGGACACCAGGAATGTCCCATAGATTTCAATTTCGCATCTGAAGCCCGCCCCCCCTCCCCCCATGTTCATTGTCCAATTTCTTTTGCTAGTCCACTGCATTTGCCTTTGCCTCCATTGGGGGATCCATCAGTGGACTGAGCAGTACTCTGAGCTTTTATTCCCTTGGATTACTTGTCATGTGCAGTCAGAGGACACTCAGTGGTGTGTGGGACTCTACATTAGCGGCTGGCCCTCTACAGTGAAGCAGAGGGACCACAGACCATGGCAGTACTCACCTTCTCAGGTTTTAAGTTGGTCTTCTACAAGGCCCTGCTGAAAACCAGGATCTCTATCCTGTGGTTGATTTCACACACAAAGAAACCACATGCATTTGAAGTATTAAAACATAGTGAATAAGAAGTCTTCATTTAACCCCTTTTTGTAAAAACTGCATTTTCCCCTTGTTGGAAATTCTAGGTGTCTGTTCTAAAAGCATTGCAGACCAGGGATCAGCTGGGTTGGGAAGTACAGAGGGAAAAATAGCAAAAATCTTATTGTACTGAAGAAACAGTTGGCGATCACGAAACCTGGTTAAAGGCCTTTTCTCTCTCCTCATTTCTTTCTACATAGCCAGACATGAGGGATCTTGGGAACATATGGAAAGACTTGAGTTTAATCGTTGAATTTCTGCTCAGCCAGGCCATGTCTGTGTGGTGATTTGCACTATTTAGCATTTGTGTGCATTAGGTAATATATTTAATGTTTCTCGCTCCACTCTGACTTGTGTGTGTTTGGCAGGAGCCCAGCTGCATGGGCACAGGGCTGGGGAAACCGTAAATCTGCCAGCTTGGAAAAAGGGGGGCTGTACTGCTGCACTGGAGAGCTCTCTGGCAGGAAGAGCCCAAAATGCTTGTGAAGCAATACCACCTCTTCCCTGAAAGCCCCTTGGGGACAAAATTAATGTATCTCATATTGTATTGATTGTAGCCAATAAGTGCCTAAATGATTTGATGCGAGGCAGAGAGATTATGTAGGGAAGAGAGGTAGCAGCAGCTTTGGAAGAAGTATGGGGTTTAATTACTGGCTGAATCTCACCCATCTACCCCCCCCCTCAGGAGTTTAACAAATAGGCCTAAGTGCACCTTGGCTGTTCTTGACATCTGTTGCAATGATACCTGCTGGTGATGAGGGAGATCTGGGAATTGGGCGTGGGGTATTGACGAGATCAGGAGCCAGAGGAAGCTCCTCTGCAGCCTGCAGAATTAGGAAGAAATTAGGAGGAAGATGCATATGCCTATGGCATGCAGAATGAGGAGGAAAGTGCTTTAAGGGTAAGGCAGGGAGAACACGGGTTTATTCCAGAGTTCTGCTTTGTAAGGTAATGAAGCCATCTGTATCTTAAATGCAGAATTAAAAGGTAGGTGTTGGGCTTTCTAAGGATCTTAAAATCCCAGGTGGTGATTCCAACACAGAATTAAACCTGTATGGGCTAAGCCTGTGCCCATCCAATGCTGGAAATCACCCACTATCTTTTCATACTGCTAGAAAACACTCTGTCTTTTAGGTAACCAAGAGACAATCACTTTTTCTCTCATTTTTGTAATGGGAGAAAGGAAAGCAAAAATCCAACTAAAATTCAACATCTAGCTAAAGCACTTGTAAGGCTGTTGTTGCTTATTGGCTCGTGTTTTGATTACATCAATAATTCAAAGGAAGTACTATCTATCGTAGGTCTTTTAACACCTCTCCAACAGAAAGGGTTGTGGTTTCATTATGAAAGTCCTAAAGTTATCCTTTTCTCCTTTTCCTCAGCACTTTCTGAAATATGATATTTTGTTTTAGTTGCAATATATACATATTATATTTATATATAATATATAAAATATATATACACATATAGCAAATTACATGCATACTATAGGCTTTCATAGATGATAAAAATCTACTTTATAAGGTAGAGAGAGGCAAGAGGTTACCAAATTCAGATTCAAAGTCAATTTGGATAGCTATTTTTCAGTACATGTATCTGACATATCATGCAAACTTCATTTATTTGTGTATATTGGGCATTCATATGTATACACATACATAGTTATTTATACTTACACACATCTGGATATAAGCAGATTGCATATAGGATTTGATTATCATGAATAAACTTTTCCTTGATTAGGAAAAATAATAATCTAAAACAAATAAGTCTTTTATTTCACACCATAATTTAAGCTAATATCTCTATTCAGTTGTCATGGACATTTCTCCTACAGTGTGGGTTTATAAAACGGGAATTGGATGTAATATGATCAATTAATTAGAGGAGATGCTGTGCATTAGTCACGCCTGTATTGATTAAAAAATGAAAGTAATCAAAAAGAATCATTTGTGTGTGTGTGTGTGTGTGTGTGTACAGAGATGATGTTCCTTATATATGGCCAATGCTGGGAGCAATATTTCCCCTCTGTATTTATTATGTTTGATACACCTAAGCATGTTTTAAAGTTTCCAAGCTAATCATCCTGCTGTTGGGAATAGAAGAAGTAGGCTTGAAGTAAAACTTAAATGTATTATATTTAGATTGGCTCAGGTTTTGTAACTCAACACAAATCTATCTGCTTCTATTCATCTCCCTATATATGAAGTACTAAATTACCAAAAATTATATATATATATATATATATATATATATATATATATATATATATATATATATATATATATATGAAAAATAGCTTGGTTCCTGAGTCTGAAACTTTCAACTCCCTGTCTACTTTTTCCCACTGGAAGTATATTTATAGCATCCAAATCTGAGTTTCTAGACTTACCTTGATAATTGGTCCCTATGTTGATGGCCTTGGGGCACAGCAAAGAGCCATCAATGATCCAAGTGTATTCAGTTAGTTACATTGTCCAGGGCACTTTTTTGTACCTTAATTCTTAGAAAAATGGTTGTGTAAAATGTATGGCAGTTGCCCATAAGCCATAGCTGTTTGATTTCCTGGCCATTCTAAAAACATAGAAGTTTGAAAAAAAAAACATAGAAGTTTTTGCTGTCATTTTAATTTTGTTGGTACAATTTAGATATACATAATGATCACATTCATCATAGGTTTTTTGTACCTGTACACAATGCACTTTATTGTTCTTTTTCTCCCATCCCCCTCCCTTCCCTTCAAATTCCTCTTCCTTCCTGTTGAACTATTTTTTTCTTTTAAAGTAAAATAAACACAGTTATACTGAGTATTTCTAGTGTAGAACCACAATGAGATGATACAGTTTTGTATGGAAACAGTTTACTCTCATTCTCTCTGTGCTTGTGTGTATGTGAGTATATCTAGAAGCCTAGCTGCATGCACCCATTTATGTATACATATTTCTCATTTTAACATGTTTATGAAGGGCTCTGTATATGCTAGGCACTATTATAAGTGGGGTACAAATATTCAACTTATTGAATGATCCCTGTACATAGACTCCATGTTATGTGCAATAAAATGGTTCGATAGTGAGGCACCAGGAAGCTATTAACTTGTTGCACCCCACAAAGCCAGCATGCAGTAGGGCTGGGATTCAATTAATATTTCAGTACTTAACAAAAATAATAGTTTGCAATTATTGAGACTTTTCCCCCATTGAACAAGTAAGAATGTAAGTTTTCTCATTCAATGTTCACAACCAAGATTTCAGTAGATTACTGTTATTCTATAGAATAGAAATCAGAGGCTAAAAGAAAAGTGTACCTTTATTTACAAATCTAGAAGGTGATTGGGTTGAATTTTGTATCCAAGCAATTAGAGTTCTTAGTGGGATAGAGATTTTATTATTAAAAACTCTGCAATAAGCCAGGTGTGGTGGCTCATGCCTGTAATCTGAGCACTTGGGAGGCAAAGGCAGGAGGATTGCTGAGTTCGAGGCTTGCCTGGGCTACATAGTGAGCTTAGGGCCAGCCTGAACTACAAAGCGAGGCCCTGTCTCAAACAAAACAAAACAAAACTCTGCAATGAAAACTTTCCATCAGTTTATGTACATACACAAGTGTGTTTTTATACATTTATTTAAAATAAAAGAAAATATATATACAAGAAATATGAAAAATCAAAAGATATCTTTTGTTTTAATAACTATTTCATTCTTAAACTCATGAATCTATATGGTTTTATCATTTCTTTACTGTTAACTCAAATTAAGCAGGATTTTTTGAGCATTTTCCCCCAAATAATTTTAGCATGTTTTAAGAAATAAGACCTTTTGATCAACAGATATTTGATTCAAGTTTTTTCTAACAAAAGAAGTTCCCCAACAATACACATTCACATTTCTTAAAAGAACATGTTTATTAATTTGGACCAGCTTAAGCAAAGCAATGGTTTTAAGATACGATTGAATCCTGTTGAAAATGTGTTGAACTTCCAAGAGAGAAGTGACAGTTTGATCAGAGTTCATTTGTATCCAAGAGCATTGCACCAGCAATAAACTTTAAGTTAATGCTAACAATTTTAATTTGTATCTTTTAATTGTTGAATTCTGAATTGCTTTCCAATTTCCCACAGAGTTTAATGTGTATGCAAATTACAGAGCTAAGAAATTCAAGATACAAAAGATAGACTGCATTTTGCAAACATGCCATAATTATTGCTTAATTTTTAAAGGGTCTTTCCCTTCGTCAGGGTATTGTTCAATTTCCTGATACTAAACAGAAGACAACTTTTGGTTAATGATTAGTATAAATCTTGTGATGGAACTTAATTGAATGTTAACTTTGTTGTTCTCACAACTGCAAACTACTTGATTCCCTATTTCTCTGAGGTAGAGTTTCTTGCTCTCTAAGCACAAATAGCTTGTCTTCTAATAATAGCAGGAAAGAGTTATCAGAACATCCTTTCAATTGTCTGAATGTTGTGCGGTATTATTCATGGTTCTATGAACAGAAGCAAACAATGTTGGCTTCTATTTTAATAACATGTTTCTTAATAATTCCAATTAGACTTATCAGTCCTGCTGCAACAAAGGAAAAAGAACACTATCTAAAGATGACAGATGATGCTATGATGTTAAAATTCAAGATAGCATAACCTTAGGTCTAGAAACAGGTATAACTTATAGAATATGTACTTCATGTTTAGTAGAAATGATACACTGTAATT
>PVIC010005810.1:0-56409 GCA_004025085.1 Thryonomys swinderianus
GGAGGCAGAGACAAGAGGATTGCTGAGTTTGCGGCGGCTTGCCTGGGCACCATAGTGAGCTCAGGGCCAGCCTGAACTACAACGCGAGACCCTGTCTCAAAAAGAAAAAAAAAAAACCACGAACATAGAGACAGAAAGAACCACGAGTAACTAGGTACAGAGCACAAGAATGTAACCTCTGTCACGGATAATAATGGGGATGTTAAACAGCGAGGCTGGAGTGAGTTCTGGTGGGAACAGAGCTGCCAAGGGAGATGGTGGTAGGATGGTGATCTGGATCTTTCATGTGGGTGTGAACACAACAGTGTGAGCAAATTTTATCTGTCGCATTAGTTTACAACTGGCACAATACATGCTACTAACACGGTGGGGGCCACCCTGCCAGCCCCCATGCCAATGGGCTCTTTTGGCCCATGCCAGATTTACACCTCTCTATTCAGCCAGTTACCATGCCCGTCCACAGAGGAGTCACGAGCTCCTGCCACCCTCATTGGGTGGGTACTGCTGCTAGGATCACAGAGCAGCTCAAGAGCATTTGCAGAGCCCCATGTGCCAGGGTGCTCGCCCACTGCCCACCCATGCACAGGCCTCGGAGCCATCCTGGCAGCAGCCTCACCTCAATGTCTGTGCAATTCCCTTTCACATATTCACAGAAGTTGGGCCAAAGTTATGGCCAGACTCATGGGACTCTGCGTACCCACAGCCAACTCTCCTCTCCAGAGATCTGCCAAGCAAGGTGCTCCTGCCGGCAGAGCCAGCAGCATCCTCTAGTTCACAGGACTCACTCCCTCAGCCCGGAGGTACAGGTCACACTGAAACATGACACTGCTCCTAGACAGCGGGAAGTGACTGATGAAGAAACCCAGAGGAGGCCAGGGATGCAGCTCACTGGCACCACACTTACCTGGCAACCATGAGGTCCTGAGTTTACTGCCCAGTACCACAAAACAGACATAAAAAAACAGAAAAGCTCTGTCTTTGCACCCCCCACCTACAAGTCCCCCAGAAGTACTCACGACTGACAGGCGAAGGACATGCCAAAGATGGGGATGCAACGGAAGACACCCTCCCAGCGCACGTAGCTGACCCGTGGCAGCCACTGCCCTCCGAAGAGGCCATGCTTAAGGGAGGACAGCACGATCTGCACCCAAGAGAGAGCAGGGCACAGGTCAGGGGCAGCTGCACCCAGCCCACCAGCCCACCCTGCCACCAGTGACCCTGCAGGCTCAAGCTGGATTGCCTGGGCATGAGCAGATACCACACCTTCACGGTGCCCTGTCTATGGCCCCGGACACCCCAGTCCATGCCATGGACATGGGGTGCAGCCAGAAGCAGAGGATCCTACGCAGAGCCCAGCCTCTCCCTACATGAGGCTCCTTAGCACAGACAGAAGCAAGTGTGTGGCGAATCAGAGAGGATAGTGCCCCCAATCCGGCCTGCTCCTTTCCTGCCCCTGGACTATGCCATGGACATCGCTATCTGAGGGGAAGAAATTAGCTGTCACTAGGTTGGTCCTCATAGAAGCAGAGGAACAATCTTTGCACAAATTGGGCAGACACCACACCTGCCAGGTGTGGTGCAGCTTGTCAAAGAGCCCCTCCTGCCCAGGGCCCCTGCAGCTTCTACCACTGACTACATGGGTGCTGCAGCATGTTCCACCAATTCCTGGGTTCCCCAGGCCCAGAGCCACTTTCCATCATCCCCGAGAGGGAGCTGGAGGCCCAGGCAGACTTGGGCTCAGCCCTTCCTCTGCCCCAGCGCTCACCACAAACATGAAGACGGTGTAGAAGATGAGGGCCATGGCGCTAAAGGACTGGATGGAGGCCATCATGTTCCTCTGCAGACTCAGTGGGAGCACAATGCACAAGGACACCACAAAGAGCAGGAACACGCGGAAGGTGCCACTCACCTGGAAGGGAACCGATCACTGCACAGCTGCTGGATGGGGAGCATCACCAGCACCATGAGCACAGGCTGGAGGTGACACACTTGGCCCAGAGCCATGCTAAGGGCTCTGTGCTTGAGGCACTGACCACTTCTAACCCTTCGGGGTCCCCACCTCAGCCCCAGAATGAGGCCAGCCAGAGTGAAGATGGTCACCATCCCCCTTGAGACAAGAGCAGGAGCCCTGCTGCAAGGGGCCAGTCCTCCACACCCAGCCTGACAGAGCGGGTGAGACCTGAAGGAGCCACCAAGGTGCCTTTCTTTTTTTTTTTTTTTTGCTTTTTGAGACAGGGTCTCGCTTTGTAGTTCAGGCTGGCCCTGAGCTCCCTATGGTGCCCAGGCAAGCTGCCGCGAACTCAGCAATCCTCCTGTCTCTGCCTCCCGAGTGCTGGGATGACAGGCGTGAGCCACCACGTCCGGCATTGTGGTATGCAGTGTTGATTGTTGGTGGGCATGTCTCCACGCCCAGCATTGTATGTGGTTACCAGGGATCGAACTCAGGACCTTGCGCTTGCGAAGCAGGTGCCGGAACCACTGAGCTAACCCTCCGGCCCCCAAGGTGCCTTTCTTTTGATTCACAGCTAACACTGCTTCAGGAAGGACAGGAGTCTTGAAATGCTGGTCACTGGTGTTTGTCACAGCAGAACACGTCAAGGTCTAATGACACCTTACTTCTAACTCATCCATCAGCAGTACATCCAATTTCAAGTTTCTGGCTGAGTGTGGTGGTGTGCAACTGTAGTTCCTCCACACAAGAGGCTGAAGCAGGAGGGTTGCCATCAGTTTGTGGCCAACCAGGACTACAGTGAATTCACGGCCAGCTTGATGACAGCTCTTCCAAGAGCCCCCAAACATGTCCCTTGGCTGCCTCACCCCAGCTCTAAATGCCTACAGCTGTATCCCAAGTCCACAGTTTTCAGCATGGGAACATCTCACACGGGAACCCTCAACAACCCACCAGCAGGGAACAAGGACAGAAAGGCTCTGTGTACAGCTGACATGGGCAGGCAGTGCTGTCTCTCCAAGTCCCATAGGACCACTGGTCAGAGGTCCGGCTTGGGCTGCAGAATGGTAGAAGTCTCAAGTGCTCTGCAGGAAGGACGGACACCAAGTTCTGCCTAGGCTACAGGAAAGCGTGTGAAATGGAAAGTCTAGGAAGAGATGTGCAGGACACAGACTGGGATCATGCTCCCAAAACGCTCAGTGACCCCACTATCCCCAGCAGTGTGAAAATCCAGCACATTCCACCACCTCTGCTGCTACAGTCTTTGCAAACTGAAATCCTTTCCTGCCTTTGGGTTCCTACCTGACCCCATCAGTGCTGGTGTCCAAATACAAGAGACCCATCATAGAAAAGTCCCTCTGGTGCCAAGTGCCAGCTCCACTCCCAGGAGTGCAAAAAAGGTACTTAGGGCCCAGGTCACAGGTATGACCCCCTCGGGGACCAGGGGCACATAGTTATCCCTGAGGCTTCAAGGAACACAAGTCCCCTAGGGCTGCTAGCAATGCCCTAATACTCAGGGTGAAGACCAAACTCCCAGCACAGCTGCTCTGGCTGGTAGCCAAGACTACAAGAGAGCCTGGGCATTTCTACCCCTTTCTGGACACCCTGGCTAGCTGAGACAGACCCGGTCTCCTTCCCTCTCCTGGTATCTTTCACCGATGCTACCCTAGCATGGCCCCTCAATTCCCAAACATAGGGCATGAGCAGACAGCAGGGCACAGAGAAGCTTCACCCAGTAAACTGCACCAGTCCTGAACAACTGATAATGCCAAACAGCAACTGCAGCACCCAGCCCAAACCCCTCTCAATGAAGCTCTCACCTGAAA
This sequence comes from Thryonomys swinderianus, assembly GCA_004025085.1. Classification (NCBI taxonomy): domain Eukaryota; kingdom Metazoa; phylum Chordata; class Mammalia; order Rodentia; family Thryonomyidae; genus Thryonomys; species Thryonomys swinderianus. The sequence goes on from PVIC010005810.1 coordinate 3,775, forward strand.
TCCAAAGAGCCGAGCAAAGAAGTTGGACCCCAGATCACCAATGACAACGTAGAACGCGATGCAGGTCCCCAGCATCAGCCCAATCATGCTGTAAAGAAGACCACTGGTTTAAAGTGGGGCGCAAGAGAAGTGTGCTGCCTTATTATTATGATCAAAGCTGGGCCCGTGAACAGAATTGGGACCACAGCACATACAGGCCCAAGGACACTGACAGCCAGGCCCTGGCCCAGGACTGTGCCTGACTACTGGGAGCTGCAATTTCAAAAATCCTGGTCGTGGGCCCCAGGCAGATTTGTAGTGCTCTGCAGGGCTTGGCGTGAATAACTACACTGAACTCTGTGTGTTTTTCTCTCCACAGGAGGTTCTGAAAGTTCTTTCAGGTGTAACAAAAATGTACCATGACATTACACAAAATCAACTGCTTCCAGAAAAGGTTTTCTTTTGAGTTTATAATTTGCTAATTTAGAAGCCTAAAAGTACAATTTCCCAGCAATTTTTCATTTCACAAAATTTTACTCTAAAGAGAAAAAAAATAGCATTTGCAGTTTAACGCCAATTTTATGCAGCAGTGTAGGGAGTACAGTCTAAGGAAGAGCATTAAGAGATTAATTACAACCGAGGGAGAATGATTTTGCTATGATCCCCAGGTTGCCCACGTTTAAGTACCTCTTGGTAATGCTTAAATAAAGCTTTCAACTTTGACAACAATCATTGTAAGGGTACAATGAACTGGACTTTCAACCATTTTGTAGGTAATTCTTCAAAAACATATTAGAAGTTATATATTGTTTCTCAGCCTTTTGGCTAAGATCAAGTGTAGAAACATATTAGAAGTTATAAACCAATCCATGACCAAAGTCTGTCACTCATCTCGAACATTTCCTAGCTGTGCCCCATCTGCACAGCTGCAGGGCATGTGCAGCAGCTGCAGCCTTACCTCGTCTCCACCAGCATCTTCCCGGCTTTCCCATAGGTGTGGAATGCTAGGGTGGAGGAGAGAAAACAGGCATCAGTCACAGCGTGAGACACACATCAGCAGAGGGTACTGGGTAAAGCTGTGAAGAGAAACCTGACAAAAAGTCATTGCTTCAAAGCTTGTGCAGCACAAGGGGATACTTCTAAATTGGCACCCTTGGGTTTACTACCCACAGTCCAAACTGTGGGACAAGGACAAAATAAGGGGAACATAAGGCAGATTGTTCTTCTCACATGGTATCTAAGAGGAGGGAGCATGCAAAATGGCAGCACCCCACACGTGGCAACCACAATGAGACCTACCCAGATCAGTGCCAGGCAGCCCACCAAGGGCCCTGGCAGTGAGGGGTAGGCTAGGGAGGTCCCTAGAGCTCAGGGCCTCAGTCTCACCCCAGGTACCCATGCTTTGCAGCCTGGACCACGGGGATGCTGTACGTCTTTAAGTCAACCTCTGGGCCCGACTTACAAAGAACACGGAATCCCAGCAAGTGTGGCAGCTCCAGAGAGAGAAGACCCAAGGAGACACCCAGACCCTTGCCAATGAGTGGCAACAGTGTGTGTCCTCCACAAAAGGAGCCTCTGTCTCTCCTTCCTGACCACAGAACTATTTCCAGCAGATGAGAAATTAAATGCTGCCTTGCTAAAGTCCCTCCCAGGACCTTAAGGCTGACCCGGTCACTCAGCATTTCCTCAGTCCAGTCTAATGAGGGCAAAGCAAAGTTCTGGTCTCCACAAGGAGTGCATGTGACAGGATGGCTCCAGGCTATGGGGAGCCCCAGTGCTCTGCCCTGCGTTTCCTCCCCCTGCACAAGCCAGAGGCCCTCCAGAGGGTGTGAAGGCAGGAAACACAGCCAACTCGGTAGGAACAATCCACACATGCTCTCTGGTACTTCCAACATACGGGGAGTGGTCAGGGCCCGAGGGCTTCAGAGCAGTGAATGCTTTGGCCTGCAGGGGTCACTCTGCTTCTCCTGAAGTCACATCCCCAGCCGCGGAGCCTGGCCCCTCCTCAAGCCCTTCTAACAAAGCAAAACCCAAACCAGAGCCCCAAATGAAAGGTGTGGTACCTACCTCACAAGTGCAAGGTGGTGAGTTCAATCCCCCATTGCCCGGGGTGGGGGGGTGGTAGAAAAAGATCTCAACTGTAATTTCAAAAACTAAAAACTCCAGAGGCCTAGTCAGAGAATGTGCCATTCAGACATGGACTCCAGCACATGGGCACAGCACAGTACCCTGAACCTGCACAAGGAGCCCTGAGTGCCTACCCCTTTCCATTCTTTCCTGACAGTCTACACTCCAAACCCTGAGCACCCAACATGAAAAATCCAGGGAAATGTCTGCGTCCTGCCACAGGGAAGCGGAAGGTGGTCAGAAGTTAGGACAAGTGCTCTCTCCCTTGCTCACAGAATACCCTAACCGGCTGCCACACCAAGACCAGGCCCTATGTCTGTGGCCTCCCTTCCCTCTCTTACCCTGGGCATACCTTCTGTCTCCATGCATGGACAGACATGCCCTTTTCCACACTCCTTCTCTTTCCCATCCAGGGCAGGCTGCTCGGAGGGCAGGTGGCTCTGGCCTCACCAAGGCCCCCAGGCTTTCTATCTGCCCTGCCCTGCATTCCCTGAGTCTGAGAAATGGGGTCAGTTTCCCCCCAGGGCCACGGGCAGAGCTGACGACCACTCCACCTGCTTGCAACACCGCACTGCGGCAAGAGAAGGGGAAGTGCAGCTCAAGGGAAGGGCCCAGACAAGGCAGAGAAAGGGTGCTGACCGACATGGGGGATACCTATAAGCAGGAAGGGGAAGCCAGTTGCCACACAAGCTGCGCTGACAGGGCAGGCATGGCCCTGAGGTCTCTGCGAGTCACAGGCCCCTCAGCACATGCCAGGCACATCATCTGCAGCTGACAGATAAGGCAGTAAGAAACCAAGGTCTGTGCCACAGCCTGTATGCTAAGCCAACAGCATGTGCACAGGTCTCCCCCACAAGGACAGGCAGAGAGGAAACCTACTCGGCACTGTGTCCCTGCAGGTCCCACCCAGGCCCAGGAGCAGCTTAAAACCCAGGTGACACATGCCAGCAGCACCTGCTCTGCAGAGGTTGGGACCCATCACTTCCTGCAGCTGGGACTGCTACTTCCAGCCTGGACCACACACTGTGGGGCTCAGGGTGTAACTCAGCGTGAGGCCAAGGGCTCAGAACATTTCAGGGGGACCACGGTGTCAAAAGCAGTTCACTCTGTTATGTGTGGATCTCTTTCAAAGTGTAGAGAAGACCAGCTAGACAAGGACAAGCTGGGCCAGGAGGAGGAGGCAAGAAGTTTGCAAAAACCACTAAACAACCAGGACGGTAAAAACAAACAAAAAACATGCACAATCCCAACAAAACCCTCATGCATGTGATGCCACAGCAGCAGAAATCACCCTGATGGCTGGCACAGTGGGCCGTGTCAGGGTGGAGAGACCGCTGCCTCTGTCTGCCAACCTGCCAGATGTCAGGACACAAACCCACATCCAAATGGAATGCTGCCAACTCTCCCATCAAGTACATAAGCCGAACATGCTACTGGGAGGCAAGTCTGCAGCACTTGGATTTCCTGCACTTTGGTCCAGTCTCCAGATCCAGGCGAAGGCCGTCGGCCCATGTCACCGGGCAGCTGCATGACACCCGACCTGGCCAACAATGCTTCTGTTCCCTGCATCTGCAAACACAAGCTGGATACAGCAAGGGCATCTGTCCATGGGTGGCAGCAGAGGCCTGGGAGGCCCTTACCTGGGGGCAAGGATAGAGGAAGAGGTGAAGGCCCTCTCAGAGGATGTCTGCGCCAGGCCAGGCGACAGGAGAGGACCACACTGCTGGAAGGGTGGCCCTCCACAGCATCAACGCCAAAAGACTCCCCCAGGTGCTCTCCCTGGCTCCCACACAGTGGGTCTCTCGGCTTCTGCAGACAAAGGCAGCTGCTGCGAAGCAGACAGTGTGGAGGCACCATGGTGTCTGGGATCAAGTGCACAACCTGAGACCCCTGGCGTCCAGGGATCTTTTGTTCCCCGCAGTCATCCCATTCAGTGAAAGGCAGAGCCCCAGCAGCCACTGCCTGGTGCCCTGTTGGACAACTCTCTTTCAGTTTTTCATGTCTAGCCAAACCGGTTTGAATTCTCAAGGGCTTTCGAAGAATAATCAGCCAGTGTGCTCTCAGAACGGGACACTGTGCCCCCCCAGCAGAGGGTCCCAAAGCTTCTTCAAGGATACAGAACACGGTTGAGTTGTAGCCTCTCCTACAAAACCTAACCAGAGACCTCAGCAGCAAAAGGTTCAGCCCAGCCTTGGCTCTGGAAACCAGGAAAGGGCTCACCCAAGGACCTCACCCTAGGTTCCTGCAGGGCACTTCATCTGCAATTAGATCACCTCGGTGTCAGTCAAGTGAACTGATAGACCTCACTTCCTCAAATGTCAGTAAGACTGACACCACCACTCCCTCAGAAGAAGGAAGGAAGGGACCTGAGGAGTAAACACTGCATCCTGGCGCCAGCACACAGCAGACCAGCAGGAAACTGGAGGTCAAGCTGCAGAAGCCCTTGCGTGCATCTCCAGAGACGTCTGTTTGTTTTGTTTGGCTCCGGAATTCTATGCCCCACTTCCTTCCTCTCACACCTGCTTCCTCCCCTTCCACAAGAGAGGGGAACAGAGGGACGAGGGACAGGCAAGTCTTCCTTGGCCCTCCACAGGGCAGGTGACTATCGAGTCAGGAACTTCACTGCAGGCCAGGAATGTTCATCAAACCCCCTCAGGCTGAGCCTTGAGAGCAGGAAAGTGGCATTTCAACACCCACACCTAGTGTTCCCTGTCTGGGCTGTGGGGCTAGAAGGCTCCAGCCAAGAAGAGAGACTTGGGCTTCACACACCAGCTCAAGAGTGGCAGACAAGAAAGTGAAGGCTGATGTCCTTGAACCAAACTACCCAGACAAGAATCCAAGCTGCTATGACTAGCTCCTTCTCGCTAAGCTAAAAGAAACAGAATCATGTCCCAATGCTACAGGAGGGAGACAAAGTCTTTGGGGAGTTAAGTTAACCCAGCATGAGCCTGATCAAAGGACATTAAGGGGAACTGGAAATTCTAGGTTAGGAGTTCAGTGGTATTCCTCTTGCCAGCTCCAAGGAAGGCTTCCCAGTACCCAGAGACTCACTCACCAACAAGCCAACAGGAGGGCAGTGAGGGCAAGAGGCCAGCTGTGTGCACCAGACCTAGGGGGAAGACTACGTGCGTATCTGTTCAGGAGCTGGGGGGTGCCTCATACCCTTCTACATCACTTCAATTCTGAAAGTTATTAAAAATGGCATTTAATTTTAAAATAAGAAAAGACACAACTTCCAACAACCTCATTAAGAATACAGTAGAAGGAGGGCTGGGGATTTAGCTCAAGTGGTACCGCACCTACCTTAGAAGCACAAGGGCCCCAATTCTATCTGCGGTACCACCAAAAATAAAAAGAATAAAATAGAAGGGCCAGGGATTTAGCTCAGTGGTTCAGGCATCTGCCTTGTAAGAGCAAAGTCTAGAGTTTGATCTCAGGTACCACACACCACAATGCCAGGTGTGGTATCTCACACCTGTAATCCCAGCACTCAGGAGGCAGAGGCAGGAGGATTGCTGAGTCCCAGGCTTGCCTGGGCTACATAGTGAGCTCAGGGCCAGCTGGAACTACAAAGCGAGACCCTGTGTCAAAAGAAGAAAGTAGAAAGAACTGGGTTTCTAGCTCAGTGGTGCCATGTCTGCCTAGCAAGCACAAGGTCTTGAGTCCAATCCCAAGTACTAGAGAGAAAAAAGAATAAAGTAGAATAAAAATAACTAAACAAGGGGAATAAGTCCCAAAGCTTGAGAACCACAATGCCCCTCTTCTTTTTTTCTTCCCAATACCAGGGATCAAACTAAAGATCTTGCACTTGCCAGGCAAGCACAGCACCACTGAGCTACATCACCAACCCTCACCCCTCTCCTTGAACAGGTATCTAATACAGCCCTCTACCCAACCCCTGGGGGAGCCGGTTCTCACCCAGACTGGCGTAGGTTCTCCGCTTGCTCAGGCTGGCGGACTTTACCAGGAACATACATGACTGGTGCGTCATCCAGGAGCAGAAGACCAAGAGCAAGGCCCCCAGGATGATGCCACACTGGAGGGACGACAGAGAGACCACTGTTCATGCAACCCAACAGTGCCCACATCACCACCTCAAACATCGACAGCACTGGGACTCACCTGAGCCCCCTCTGTCCACACCTGTGTGCTTGAGACCCCCGCTCCACCGCAGTCTCCTCCTGTGGGCAATCCCTCTGCATGCTCATACCCATTTGCCTGCAGCAGTGGCAGGAGCCCTGCATGTGGAGCCCAGAGAGCACCAGGGACCCCCATGCTTTTCTAAAGTCTTGCTGGACAGCCTCCCCGCTCTCCACATGTACCCTACATGCACTGCCTTGTTGCCATTCAGGCACCTAAGTGTGGGAAGTACTTTCTGGAAGTGTACCTTTCTTATAAGTTAGACAGACACTTGCCGTGTGGCTGCAAGTGCCCTCCTAGGTTTTCCCAGAGACATGAAATGCAGCCACACACAAACCTGTACTTTACAGCAGCTTTAACCATAATCCAACAGTTTAAGACCAACTGAATGACCTTCTAAAGGAGCCTGGGCATAGTGTGGGCCTTCTGTGCAAAGGAGCATCATCCAGCAGTAAGGAGGGAGCCACCCTCTCCACACGGACATGGCTGCTTCTCAGATGGGCCACTGAGGGAAAGCAGCTGGCCTCTGAGGCAACACACTGCGGTGCTGCTTACAGGACACTCTCGAATGGCAAACTGTAGAGTGGGGTGCAGAACACAGGGTGGGAAACCAAGAGACAACAGACAGACCAAGTAACTTTTTGACCATGGTAGCCACACGACTGTATACATACATCAAAATCCAGGAAACTGTACCCTAAAACCAGTGCACTTCATGGCATGTGAATTATTTCCCAATAATTCTGACCTTTAAAACTTTAGCACCAGTACATTAGCACAAGCTATTAACAAGGGAGGTTGAAGGGACAGGGAGGAAGTCCACTGGAACTCCCTGTGCTTTCTATTCCATTGGCCATAAACCTAAAACTGCTAAAAATAAAAATAAATTATATCAATTTTTAAAAAAATATACACAAGCCAGAGATTTAGGTTGAGTGGTTCTGGCACCTGCCTAGCAAGCCCAAAGTCCCTGGTTCAATCCCCAGTAACCACATTCAATACAGTAATACCAGGCGTGGTGATTCACACTCACCAGCAATCAGTACCACATACCACAGTGCCAAGCATGTTGGCTCACGCCTATAATCCCAGCCCTCAGGAGGCAGAGGCAGGAGGATTGCTAAGTTTGAGGCTTGCCTGAGCTACATAGTGAGCTCAGGGCCAGCCTTAACTACAAAGCGAGACCCTGTCTCAAAAAAACAAAACAAAAAAAAAGCCACACCTAAAGTGTGCACAGTGTTCTAGATATTAAACTTTACTAAGATGTTCAAATATTTTCAACAGTGCCATAATTACTGAAACAACAAAAAGAACTCAACACTAAACCAAAACAATTTTAATGACATGGCTGCCAAACACTAAACACACATCCCCAAATAGCCTATTGGCCTCAGCCTGTGCTCCAGCCCAAAAAATCTCCACTAGAAGGATGTTGAGTCTAGAGTCAGGACATGGAGTCACTGTTTCTGCACAGGGGCTGCTCACTGAGCCTCAAACTCCTCCCGGGCAAGTCTGCCTACCTTACCTTCATATGATCTGGTGGGGCACAAGGTGTTCCAAATATGGGGACCACTTGGACCCCACAGAGGGCTCAAAACCCGAGCTCCAACCACTTCAAAGACTGGCATCAAGGATGACAGCACCTTATTGCAGATGAGGAACCAGCCACACTCCACAACCCAGATGCAGTTCTGCTATCAGACAGGTAGGCTGCTGTGGATACCAGGACACACAGGCATTCCACAGCATTAGGATTCACACACAGGTGTTATCTGTGGGACTCCAGTGACCTGTAGCTCCAGTGACCTACCTACACTGTAACCATGTCACACAGAACCCACACTATCACCCTGGTGCATTTCACCTAGGCTAGGATGCAAGGTCCTGTGGAGATCAAAAATTCTCCGATCAAAAATAATCTTTTATATTTTTATCCAAAATATGCAAAACATGAAAAACACAGTGTTAACCTAAAGTTAAACTTTTTTTTTTTTTTTTTTTTTTTTGAGACAGGGTCTCACTTTGTAGTTCAGGCTGGCCCTGAGCTCACTATGTAGCCCAGGCAAGCCTCAAAATCAGTAATCCTCCTGCCTCTGCCTCCCGAATGCTGGGATTACAGGCGTGAGCCACCACACCTGGCACTGTGGTATGTGGTATTGATGCGTGGTGGGCGTAAGTCTCCACACCCAGCATTGTATGTAGTTACCAGGGATCGAACTCAGGACCTTGTGCCTGCAAGGCAGGCACTGGAACCACTGAGCTAATCCTCTGGCCCAGTTAAACTATTAATAATACCATTTTCATTCCTAAAATGGCTTTTAGCTGGGCAGGTGGTGTGTGCCTGCAATCCCAGCACTTTGGGGAGCCTGAGGCAAAAAAAAAATCGAAAGTGTGGGTCCAGCCTGAACAATCTAGCAAGACCATCTCAAAATAGGAGAGGAGGGGCAGGCTGAGGATGTAGCTCAGTCCAAAAGTCCTGGGTTTAATCCCCAGTAATTCAGAAAGAAAAAAAAAAAGTCCATCTTGTTTCATTTTCTAACTCTGATACCACTGGTAGGTCTTTGCTCTTAAGTGCAACTGCCAGGAGCTCTGGAATGCCAGCTCCTCCCTGCCACGCAGAAAGGGAGAGCGGCACACATGGCAAACATGATTTCCCTCGGGGCGGGGGGGGGGCCCGAGTTCATTGCTAAAACAGAGCCTCCAGGGAAGTTACCCAGTTGGATGTTTCCATCAGCCTCACATCCCTGATCATGTGTGGATTATTTAAACAGAAGTCGCAGAGAAGCGGCCGTTTCCTTCCCATGGCATTCAACGGTGAGATGAAACCAAACTTTTACATAAGATTTTTCCAGTTGCGGTCAAATTCACACAACAGACCAAATATTGTTTGTGGAATACAGCTCTCAAGTGACCGAGCTGGTGATTTAAATCAGTTTGTAACCAATTGCTTCTGTGCAGCGGACACAAGAGTTTTAAAATAACAGGATGAAATAAACCCTTCCGAATCCCCTTTGCTCCTCTCTTGTGCTCACACTGCCCTCTGGAACAGTTCCGGGCCCAGTCGCGCGCAGATCGCCATAGCAGCCGCGCAGATGTCGCCTGTCCCGCCGCCCGACCGCAGGGCCCTGCGAACGCACCTGCTTGAAGCAGAAGGGCATGGTGAGCACGCTCACCCCCACGATGCTGTTTACGACGTTCGTGACCAGCCCCCAGTTGGAGGCTGTGGCCGCAGTCATCCTGAGGCAGGCGCACTCCGCGTCCCGCGGAGGCCCAGGAGCAGGCTGCGGGCAGATCAGCCTCCAGACCCCGCCAAGCCGCGCGACCGCCTCATGGTCATCGTCTCACTCGCGTTCTGGGAATCGCCACCGAGCTTCCGAGCCCATATCCGCTAGGGCGGGAGGCGACGCTAGGGACACCTCAGCCGCGTTTCTCCGCAGCCAAGCCCACACTTCCGCCTTCCGCGGGCTCCAGTACCCGGAAGTGACATCCCGGGCGGGCGCGGCGGGACGAACCTTCGGAAAGGGGACGGAGAAGGCTAACGGGGCGGGGCCTGCCGTGCTGAGCGGAGGCGCGGCGGAATGAGAGCCAATAAGAGGCAAGAGTGTAAGCCCCTCTCCGGTGGGCGGGACCAGGGCATGACGGATTTGGGTGGGGCGGGGCTAGTTGCAACGTGAGCCAATGACAAGCAGGCCCGCGAGGGCCTGGCGGGGGTTTGGTCGGGCTCTGGGCGGAGCCTAGGGCAGGTAGGCGGGGATAGGACCGGTCCGTAGTAGTAGCAAGCCTGCCGGGAGGCCGAGGAGACTCTCAGTGGTGAGGAAGAGCAGGTTCTTGTTGGGGGCTCAATCCAGAAGGCGGAGGAGGAAGGAGGCTTGCGGAGAGGAGCGGGTATGGAGAGTTCCTTGTCAGCATTTAGCAGCGAGATTGGTTTCCAGACTTGCTCCTGTGCCCTGAGGCGCAAGAGGAGGTGTGCTGTTAGCTGAAAACAATCTGTACAGACAAGTGAACATCTGCGTTTTACAAAGGACACTCGAGGCACCGAAGGCTTCGGCGGCTCAGCTAAGGTCACACAGCTGTAAGAGAAGGCGTGGGGCTCGGGCAGACGTCGCCCCCAAAGCAAAGGGAGGAGAGTGTAACTAATTCCCTGAAAGGAAGGAGCAAAGGAAATGTGGAGAGAGCAAGAGGGAGACTGGCGTGGCCGAGAAGTCTGGGAAGGCTACTAGAAGGGGTGGCTTCTTGCCTGAAGCTGGAAGGACTGATGAATGCATAGAAGCGGTGGGGCGGGGTGGCTGAGAAAGTCCTGAGGAACTGTGCTTAGGAAGAATTACATGTGGCTTGGAGAGGCCAAAATGGAAACAAGGCCACGTTTCCAGGCACAGCAGCGGCTCATGTCCTAGACGGCAAGTTCTTCAGGCACCAGGCAGTGTCTGGGCAAGACTGTCCCGCTCTCAGGAGAGGAAGAAGAAATATCAGGGAAAAGAGTGATTTGAGGGCCGGGAGATAGACCATGCCCACAATCACAGCTGCTCCAGAGGTTGAGGCAGGAGGATCTCACATTCAAAGCCAGCATGGACAATTTTTGGAGACCTTGTCTGAAAATAAATGGGACTGGAGATGTAGCTCAATGGCAGTACACCCGTGGGTTCAATCCCCAGCACTGGAGGGGAAGTAATTGAATACGAAACCAAAATAATAAATGCCTGCTCTGTGTTCATTTATTTTTTAATTGGTTTTATTGGTACATTTTATATATACGTTATAATCACAATCGACATTGCAAATTTGTACATGACACGACTTAATTCTCATTTTTCCCCACTCCCCTGCCCCCCACCCCCACCCCTATATATATAAGCTTCGTTTCCTTTTTAACCATCAAAGTTTTTCTTTCCCTTCTTTACTTACCTCTACCCCCCTTTTCCCTTTGAATATTTTCTTACTATTTCACAATACCTATCATACATTTTAGAACTCATTTACACCTTCAGTTCCTCATACCAGAGAAAAGACAGGTTCATTTATTTTTATGTGACTGAAATCATAAATATAGTCTGTAAGCTGCTGTTGATTAATTATATAACTTTTAATGAAATATCACATACAAGATAGGATGTGATTTAAATATATATTTTAATGAATAGCAATAAATACACATGGAACCAAAATCAGCTTTAAAAACAGGGTGTTCACAGAAGCTGGAATTCTCCCATTCTATTCCCTCCCAATTCCACCTTCTTCCCCTCTTCCTTACCACCTGGACACCTCTCTGTCCAGACTTTGTCATAACTTTTCCTTATCAGTTTACTGCATCCAATATAGCCCTAAACAATTACAGAAGGACTACTGTCTGCCTCTTAATATTCATGTAGTCTATTTCTAATTTAATAGGGTGCACATGTAGGTGCCTAAAATAAAGGACACACTCAATCCTTAGAAGGTAGGCTCTGTCCCTCCTTTCACCATGCAGTTGGGATGCAGAGGTGGTGGTGTGAGCCATCTTGGGTCATGAGACCAAGGAGCAGCAAGCCAGACAGCTCAGATCCCCAGCAACAACGTGGAGCAAAGCCCACTACTGGGCCCTGACTACTCCTCAGCATAGAAACAGACTATCTGGTCACGCTGCTGTTAGTTTGGACTCTGTTTCATGAAGCAACTATGGTCTAATTCAGAAGTATTCTGGGACAGAGCATGTCTGTATTTTTTGCTTGTATAATAAAAGAAATACATTTCAGATATTCTTCAACTCTCTCATTCAGCATAATTTACAAGACTCACCACCCTTGTGTATCAAGTGTATGTGCTGTAAATTGTTCATTCTAACTGTGCCATGGAATCCCATGGTTAAAATAACCCAGAATATTTCTCCATTCTCCTACTGTAAAGTTCAGTTTTGCAAGCTTTTTCTAAGGGTTGGATGACACATATTTCCGGCTTGTCAGGCCACACATACCATCTGTCTCACAACTGCCCAGTTCTGCCATTGTAGAAGCAGCCCTGGACAAGGGGACCTGCCTGCTACATTCCAATGAAACTTTTATTTACAAAACAGGCACTCCCCTGTGGGACCTGGAGTGTTGTGTGTTGTTTCCCATCCCCGTCGTGTGACAGCATTGATTTGGCCAGTGTAGGGAACAGAATGGAGTCCCTTTGAAGCTTTCATTATGTACACCAGCCTGGTGTTTAACTCATGGCGATCCTCCTGCCTCAACTTTCCAAGTGCTGGGACTACAGCCACATGCCAGCACACCTGGCTTATTCATATAAAGGAACATTTATCTTCATGTCTCTTCTGTGAAATATGTGCACATTTTTTGCCCATCTTTCTAATTAGCTGTTTGTTCTTATAAATTCCGAGAAGTCTAGGTTTTAGGGGGTTATACTGGGGACTAGAACCCAGAGGCCCATACATGCTAAGCAAGCCCTCTACCACTGATACGCTCCCTCACACTTTCTTTTGAGACAGGTTCACTCCAAAGTTGCCCAGCACAGCTTTAAACTTGCAATCCTCCTGCCTCTGACTCCGGAGTAGCTGGGATTGTAGGTATATACCACTCACTATTCCTGGCTTCTTAAGTTCTTTCTTTCTGTGAGCTTGCTAACTAACCCTGTGGCCCTCGGTTTATGTTTGTCAGGTGTCTTCTTATTGCGCTTGAATTTCATCACCATTGTAATAAAATTACCGCAAACTCTGCACCTTAGCAAAAAGTTACCATCTCTCTGTTTTGGAGGCTGTAAATCTCCTTTAGATCACACTGGGCTAACATCTCCCTCCTGGAAGCACCAGGGATATTGGTTCCTGCTCAACTGGTTGTTGGTAGAATTCTGTTCCCCAGGGTTGCAGGACCAAGGTCCCCGTTTTCTTGCTGACTGCAAACTGAAGTCCATTCCCAGGGGGTCACCCCCTTCCTCTATCTCTAAAGCCACTGAAGTTTCTTCAGGTCACATCTAGAGCCAGCTAGGGAAAGTTTCCCCATTTTAAAGATTCATGCGATTACCCTGGGCCCTTCAGATAATCCAGGATCATCTCCACATGTGAAGGTCTGTAACCTTAATCACACCAGCAAAATCCTTCTGCCACTTCAGGTCACATCCACCTCAGGGTTCCCCTGAGCCCCTCCCAATAAGATGGGGATTGGGTGCCCTTATCATATCAGTGGCAGTGTGCTCACTGAACCTTTCGGGTGGTGTGTGGTATCACGGTGGCTGTCTCTTTGAGGTTTGCTGTGATCCCTGAGCTGTCTCACACGAAGGCCCCTTTCTCCTCTGGAGCTGTTGAGCAGTTTGTGGGGAGATACTTTGAAACTAAATGTCCTGGTTCTTGTTAAGCTTTTCATTATTTAATTTATCTGCATTAGTAGGGACTCCTGGCTTCTATCTTATGCAGTGGGTTACAATATTGTAGATAGTTTTTTGTGTTTTGTTTTTTTTGCTGTGCTGGGGATCAAATCCAGGGCCTCACACATCTAACACGATCTTGATGTTCGAACTACCCCAGATTTGGACCTTGGAGGCCATCAGCCAGCCCCTGCATCCCTCACAAATCCCTCTCATTCTCTGAGCTTATCCTTGCCTTTTGGCACAGTAGGGTGTCCCTATCTAATCTTGTCTTTCCTTGTCTCCAAGGCTGTCCATTCCTTTCCATGGAGGTCACTGTTGAGCCTGGTGGAGTCATGAATGCTCATAGCTTCTGAGAACTTCTGCACTTCAAGGTTCAGGCCCCTCATGCATTTTTCTGGCCTTTCCTGTGCCTTGGCTTTGTGCTCCCTGCCTCCCAGGCACCCCTCCAACCCAAGCCAGCACACTGCCCTGGTCACAGGATGCTAGTTCTTGCCAGGTCCAGTGAGGGATAGCTATGCGGTGCTGTGTCCCAGGGCCCGCCCAGGATGGTGCCTGAGAGCTGGGGTGGTGGGCAGCCCCTTCCCCCGCAGCTGCCTTGAGGGTTGGATGAACAGTGTGACCTTTGCAGATGTCCTCAGCTCAGACAAAAGCTGCAGATTATAATCTTGGCCACCAGGAGGAAATGTGCCCCACACCTTCATTGTCCTGCTATAATTGGTGATTAGTGGGGCAGTGGAGAACTGACGTGATGGAGAACCTGCTTTCTGCTACCTTTTTGGTTTTTTTTGCTTTTTCTCAATATTTCAAAGGGGAGTCTGGGCACATAGCTGAGATATGTGCACACAGCATGGGGCAAGCTCCTGCAGACGAGGTCTGGCAGGTCCCCCAGGGCAGCCCTGGACATTCACACAATCACCTTCCTGTCTGAGCAGCAGGCAGGCCCACTGGGCACAAGAACATCAGCACCCACTTCCAGCACATCCTCTATCTCCTGCCCTTCTCTCGACCCCCTCTGCAGGTGCTGAGTGGCCAGCGGACCTGCTGACCTGGTCCTGATCACGAGGCTCCTCAGAGTCTACCACAGTGTGGCCTCTGTCCTCCCTAGGCCAGGGCACCAGGACCCAGGCAGCCCAAGGGTCCTCTGCCCTGAGAAGTGGGCCTACACGGCCCACAACTCCACAGCTTGAAGCTGAGACCTCCTGTCCCTCAGGCTGCAGCATTGGTGGGGTTAGAGGGCAGGTTTTCTGGGTCTGGCATGGGCTCTGTAGCCAGTCCACCAGCCTGGACACTCAGAGCCATTGGCCCCAGGGAACTGCAATTCAGGCTCCAGAAGGGAGAGGGCAGCAATCCTCCCCCACACTGGTTTCGCAGCAAGTGGGGATCCCCACCTGTCTCCCCACCCCCACCCTCACCCTGGAGCAGGAGCTGACCAGACTGCAGCTGGCTCTTGGACACCCACTACTGCCCGCAGCAGCCCAAGGAGCAGAGGTGTCACCTGTCTCCCCCAGACCCAGAGGCCCGTGGCTCCATAAAAGGTCTCGGCTTGCATGGGGAAGCCTGGGTCCCTTTGCTGGCTCCCCACATGGACCCTCAGAGCTCCCCGGCAGCAGCAGGGCCCTCTGTTAGGCTGGGACACAGAGCTGTTAAGGAGGAGGTGTGAGGATCAGTGAGGCACAGCTGGGAGTCCTGGGGCACAGTTGGGCTGCTTCCAGGCCCATCCAGCAGCTGCATCCCCCGGGCTCCCTGCACCCCACCACCCGCAGCCACAGCCGGCAGGACAGTGGCCCCAGGGAGACAAGCAGGAACGCAGCATGCCCAGGCATAGGGCTGGAGCACCTCCCCAACTGTGCAGAGGCCTAGCCAGATGGAGCCTGGTAATTAGAGTCCTGACAGCTGAGAAGTGATGGAGGCAGGAGCACAGGGGGCTCCTGGGCAGGGTCTGCCTGGGGACAGGGCTGGGGGGGCCCAGGGAGCAGCCTTGTTGGAGGCAGGGCCTGGGCAGGAAGAGCACCGGGGACCAATCTGGGCCAGGCTCTGTGTAGTACCCAAACTATGCTCACATTCCGACACATGGTTGAGACATCCAGGTGCTATAGAATCAGATACCCCAACAAAAGCTGAGGGCCCATAGGACAGCTGAGGCCTTAAAGAGAGGATGCGGCAGAGGACTATAGATGTAGTGCGGAGTCTCTGCCTTCATCCTCAAGGCTTTCTGAGACTCCTGGACAGAGCTCCAGCCTGCTCAGCACTCAGAACCACTTAGCCTGCCCACCCTGGATGCCGCCAGCCAGGGTGAGGGGAACAGCCAAGAGGAAGAGGGCCACTTCCTGCATGCTGGGCAGGTAAAGGCTTCAAAAGCCCACAGGCCAGGGCTGGCGATTTAGCTCAGTGGTTCCGGTGCCTGCCTTGCAAGTGCAAGGTCCTGAGTTCAATCCCTAGTAACCACAAACAATGCTGGGTGTGGTGACTCACGCCCACCGGCAATCAATACCACATACCATAATGCCAGGCATGGTGGCTCACGCCTATAATCCTAGCACTCAGGGAGGCAGAGACAGGAGGATTGCTGAGTTCGAGGCTTGCCTGGGTTACATAGTGAGCTCAAGGCCAGCCTGAACTACAAAGTGAGACCCTGTCTCAAAAAAAAAAAAAAAAAAAGTCCACAGGCCATCCTGGGTCAAGCGCCTCAACCCAACTACAGCAGCAGGAGTTTTCCTTCCTCTCCCATGCCCCACACAGACAAAGATCCTGTGCTTAGCAACAGTAGAGGCCTGCAGAAGTGAGATTCCCCCATTCCCACCCCTGATCCCACTTCTCCACAAAGGACAGAGGCTCAGGAAGATGCCCACAACCCAGCTTGGTGCCCAGCCCCAGTACAGGTCTTGAAATGTCCCTTTGCCAACCCACAGGATTTCTCATCTGACAAGTAAATTAATTCATCAGTGTTCAGTTCCCAGTGCTACAAAAATAAAAGAAAATATAAGTGATTACCATATATTTTACTGTTCATCTTTAGGTTGTTCAATGTCAGCCCAAAATGCAAACAGAGGTACATGGATTTTGCTTGTCAACAAAACAGTACACAAAAGGAACTCACCTATTTCATTGGTTGGTTGGTTTGCCCATTGGTTTTTATACAGCTGAGGGTGGAACCCAGGGCCTCCAGCATGAGCAACCCTCCCAGCTCTCTGCTGTTTTCTTTCCTCTTCTTCATAAGTCTGCAGTCCCCTGGGCTACACATCTGATGTCCTGTGAGCAGAGAAGGAAAGGAAAAGCAGCTGTGGACTGCCCTCTCCTGCTCTGTCCTTCCTAGTCAACCTGGCTCAGACAGGAGAGGGACAAAGTCAGACACCACCAGGGCCTGCTTCCTGCCATTAGTCTATTTCTGGTTCTAGCAGGAAGTGTGGCCTCCATAGCCGTAAGGGCCCCACCCTTCAAGTGATGTTCCCTTGGGGGTTCCCTAGAGTCTGTGCTCTTGGCTCTGAGGATCTCGAGGGACTATGCAGTTTGTGTAGCAGGGCTGCTCAGGGGCTCACTCAGGGCCTGCCAGACCTCACTTACAAAGCACAAGCTCAGAGAGAAAATTATTAAGACCTTCAGGATAACATTAAGGCATGGCTTTGTAAATCCAGTTCCTGTGCAATTGCACTGGCCTCCATACAGGCAGGAGCCCTGTTTCTTGACAAAGACCTTGGCTAAAATGGCAGATGTAAATCGGGTTAGGGAGAAGGGCTGGGAGAAGACAGAGGGAGCCTGCTGGGCCACAGCTGGCTTGCCCTGCCCATCTTTACTGTACAGCCCCAGCAAACATTAGCCCAATCACCTCTCTCTGCCCTCCACGCCTCAGGGCCTGGCAGTGAGATCTAGTCAGCAGGCCGGTCACCCCCAGCTCTTCAGCTGTAACCAGGCTCTGGATGCTCAACCTGCTCTCTGGCTCCCTGGTCTTCACATACTGGGGAAACCAGCCTTTCCCACCTCTGGCCCTAACCCTGAGCCTCTACCCAGCTGGCTGTCAGTCTCACCCCTCTCAACACTCAGGTCCAGAGCTTCTTCCTCCTGGAAGCCCCCTGGCCCTCTCCTCTCTCATGTAGCCCCTGCCCATTTGTCACAGGCCCCATGTTCCCATAGGAACCTGTTTGTTCCACCAGACGACAACTAATAAGAGGCAGGGAGTTCACTGGCTGGTCCCACCCCTGGAAAACCATCAGTACTCCATAAATGCAGTTGGCTGGTTAGATGGGTAGGAGATGGGTGAAGGAAACATGGGTAAAAGACAGACAGATGAGTGAATGGGTGACTGAAAACAGATAGAGTAGTGGTGGACAGTTTGGTGGGATGAGGGCACTGAATAAAGGATAAATGGTGACTGGGTGGGTAAAATGATGGAAGGGAAAATGGATGGACAAATAGGTAGGTGGACCTATGGGTGGATAAAATGGACAGATGGATGAGTAGATAAATAGGTGAATGAATGAAGAGGAAGATGGAAGGGTAAGTGGATGATGGATGGGTTGGTGAATAAATGAGTAGATGAAAACGTGAGCATTTGTGAGTAGGTACATGGGTGGAGGTATTGGTGGGTATGGTGTAGGTGGTAAATGGACATATGAGAGGTAATTAGGTATACATGGGGTGGATAGACGGATGGATGGCTGATATGTAGGTGGGTAAGATACAAGCCTAGGTGAATGAATGGACAGATGAGTGAGTGGATGGATGGATAAGTGGATGGCTGTGAACTGGACTGAGGTCCTTTCCAGGTAGAAACTCCAGTCCTAATCCTGTTCCTTTCATTCTGCTGGGTCTTACATCAAGCAAATGCCTACAGTCAGTTTTTGGCAACAGAAGGTAGCCCTCCTCTCTTCATTGAAAAGTTTGAGGTTGAGAGGATGATGGGTCCTCAGAAATAAGACAAGTGGTTGAAGGTGGAGCTCAAAAAACAGGAACTTCTTGGGCTGGGGATTTAGCTCTAGTGGTAACCCACTAACCTTGGACGCACAAGGGCCTGAGTTTGATCCCTGATACCATAAAAACAAAACAAAACAAAAAAAACCCCAGGAACTTCTGCAGAGAAATTAGCCATTAGTGCCAGCTGGGAGATGCAGCTCACCAGACTCATAACCAGCATGCTGCCCACTGTCACCTGATGACTTAGTT
This sequence comes from Thryonomys swinderianus, assembly GCA_004025085.1. Taxonomy (NCBI): domain Eukaryota; kingdom Metazoa; phylum Chordata; class Mammalia; order Rodentia; family Thryonomyidae; genus Thryonomys; species Thryonomys swinderianus. Next base: position 22,513 of record PVIC010005810.1, read on the forward strand.
AGGGGCCAATGCCCAGAACTGTGGAGCCTGCTGGCAGAGGTCTGGGTCACAAGTTTGTCCTAGGTACCATCGCACAAGAACCCAGGCTTCTGGCTTCCCTGAAGGTCAGCAGAGGCCACACTGGGGCCTCTCACCAGGCCACCCCCATGAAGGCCCCCATGTTTGCATCCCATGAATCCTAGGGCATCCTCGGGGGGGCACAGGACTGACCTTCATCTGTGAGCCACTGCCCAGGCTCTGATACATTCACTTGCCTGGCCCAGCATTAAGGGAGTGGTGCATCCTGATTAGTGGGCAGCTTCTTCAGGGGCCCCCAGACACTGGGGAAATGGGGCTAGGGGGTGCCTTCTCCTCTATCTGGTCCAATAGTATGACCCTTGTTAGCATTCGAGCACGTGAAAAAGCCTCACAGAGCTGCTGGGCCACATGGAGAACCCACACCACAGTCTCCCAGAATTCCATCTGTGAGGAGCTGGGGCAGCCCTGACAGAGGCAGGGCTGTGTGAAGCCGAGCGCTGTTTTCACTTGGATTGTCACCTGAAAGTTTTCCAGATATTCTCTGTACCCCTCTGGAGAGATTAGAATGCACTCATTGTCCTTATTTCATGAGAAGGCCTGGGGACTCCAGGCTCCGAAATGCCCTTCTCCACAGAAGGGACATGGGGTCTCCTTCTCCCTCTCCCACAGGTGTGATAAGAACTCTGACTACAAGAAACAAAAGTCGTCTGGGGAATCGCTCTGTCATCACCCACAGCTGCCCCTGCAGCATGGCTGCAACACCACTCTGGGTCCTACATACCACTCCACAGATGACAGGGAGGTGAAGTCAGGCGCAGCCAAGAACCTCAGGCGGCCCTGTGGAAGCACCTCCACAGGGAACCAGCAGCAGTAAAGCCACCCTCGATGGCTGTTGTGTCCCTACCTCACACAGGCAGGCTTGGGCTCCAGTGGTCAGTGCAGACCCTGGAAGAAGCCAGAGGGCAGGAATCCCTGGGGGAGGATGGAGGGCCGGAGTGAGGCTGTGAACAAAGACCAGGTGAGGACATAAATCAGCTGCGCGATCACATTTCCTGCCCTGAAAGCTCCTGTAAAACATAGGAGAAAATTGACCTGTCAGGGGGATAGATGGGCAGTGATAGAGGCTACTCGTAGTGGGCGGCTTCCCCTCCCCCCCCGTGGGACCACACCCCCCCTCCTGCACAAAGCACCTCTTCCTCTCTCAGCCTGGGCTCTGCTGTCCACACAGCCCCAGGGGAAGCCAGGCAGAAGAGCTGTGTTGGTCAGGCCACCTGGGGGCTTGACTGCTCCCCCTAGCCCTCCACACACCCCTGACAGACAGGGCCCAGCTGCCTAAGCCCAGCAGGCCATAAAACGGATGGAGACCAGGGACGGAGTCAGCAGACAGCTAGAGTGCCTTTTAAAAAATGTAATCTCTTTTTATTTCCTCTCCTCAGCCCTGCCTCCTCCCTGTAGAGCATAACCTCCCCATCACCCGGCCTCTTCCTGTATAGCACCGGCTGGCAGTGACCTTGGTGCCCAGACCTCAGTGTGGGTGTCTGGAGCCGCCAAGGACGCCCTCCTTACCTTGAGGAGCCTGTAGGGGTGGGAAGGGGAGGGACACAGAGTCCATTCAGCAGCTGCAGCTGTGGTGGTGGGGAGCCACCCTCCAAGGTGACCTACCACCCAACGCTCCCCCAGCTGGGGCCCCTGTGGCTGCCCACTTGAGGCAGGAAGCACTTCTCAGGACAGTGGAGGGGAGGCCTCTGACCTTAGCTGGACAGCCCAGGGCCTCATCTCTGACTCTTCTCCCTGCCAAGGTCCTGCCACACCCCTGGCAGTTTGAGTCTCTACTTGTCCCCATCTGGGTTCTCCCAGAAGCCACCAGCAGGGCCATCAGAGAGCTTCACCTTGGGGCTGGAGCCTGGCCCAGCAGAACACACCTGTGGCCCTGACAGACTGATGGGGTCTTGGTGCTGCCCAGCTATAGGCCATGAGGCTGCAGCTCTTGCTTCTCATCTAGGATCCAGGTTGTCAAGAGAAGCAGAGACTCAGTAGCCTGCAGCCTCCCTGGGGAGCAGGGATCAAGAAGAAGATGCCCTTGGGGCCAGAGGGTAAGCTCAGTGGTTCCAGCGCCTGCCTCACAAACACAAGGTCCTGAGTTTAATCCCCGGTAACCACATACAATGCTGGGTGTGGAGACTCACGCCCACCAGCAATCAATACCACATACCACATTGCCGGGCATGGTGGCTCACGCCTGTAATCCCAGCACTCGGGAGGCAGAGACAGGAGGATTGCTGAGTTCGAGGCTTGCCTGGGCTACATAGTGAGCTCAGAGCCAGCCTGAACTACAAAGCTAGACCCTGTCTCAAAAAAAAAAAAAAAAAACAAAAAAAACCCGAAGAAGATGCCCTTGAGATACTGGTCTGAAAAGGTACAATGTCCCATGGTTCAGAGTCAAGGCCCCCAGTTTAGGAACCAGAGGAAGGGGAGGGGCTGCTGTCCAGGCAGCTCTGTGGGGCCCAGAGCAGCAGCACATTGGAGAACGAGTGGAGGGAGGGTCAGTGTAGACAAGTGATGGGTGAGGCCTCCACAGTCTCCACAGTGAGATGGTCAGCAGGCTCAGCCACCCCTATGCAGCCGTGTAGGCAGCATTGCGAAGGGGCTGTGGGGAGGTGGAGGTTTGGGGTAAAAGTGACAGACATGGAGAGATTCCCAGAGACAGAGGCATAAGAGACCAAGGGCCAAAGGGAATGAGGACATGGGTTTCTATCCCACAGAGGTGAGGTCCCAACCCCCAGAGGGGACCTCCCAGACCCTTGGACTGTGGGCTCTCTGGGGACAAGGGCAGTCACTTGTCATCCCTGTGGCTGGGGAGCTCAGAGGGTGTCGTGGGGTTGCAGGACAAGGCAGAGGTGTGTGTGCCCTCGCTGGCTACAGTGCCCGCAGCTGACCCTGGGGTCCAGACTTTGCATGTCTCTCACACATACACTCACAGCTGCCCGAGGCAGAGGTCTGGGGCCCTGGGAATGCCAGGTCTCCTGAGCTTCCTTGCCTCAGCCTCCCTGTCCTCCTGGATTGATCCTCCAGCTTCACTGTGCTCAGAAGAGCCCCACCAGCCTCACCTGGGGACACACACATGAACGGGGTCCTTCCCATCCACTCTGCCTGTCCCTTGCCCCTTTTCCCCGGCTGTCAAACTGGGGGCAGAAGATGTACTCAGGTCGGACCAGGGGGCTGTGCAAGTCCAGAGTGCTTGTGGGGGTAGCAAGGTTGTGTAGACCTAGAGCCCGTGCAAGTAGCTCCCAGGGCCATGCTCAGGGCCCAGGCAAGGTCACAGGGGACCCCTTCTTGCTTTGCACCTTTCTTCCTGGATGTCGTTCCCCCTTCCCACAGCCCCTGGCTGGTAGGAGGCTCCTCAGGAGGCTGTCAGGGAGAACTCCATGGGAGCAGGCCATGGCCCCATCCAGATCAGCCCTTCCCTCAGCCTGTCCTGAGCAGGTCCTCCTACTGCTTCAGTGTCAGCAGAGGAGGATAGATCTTTCCTCTGTTTCATGGTTTAACCACTCACCCAGCCAGCCCCGCAGCCTTTGGGGACCCTGGCTTGTGCTCGGGAACACCGCCAACCCCTATCTGTCTGCCCAGTCCATGCCTTCCATCCTCCACATGTATCCTGCTGGCTGGTTCTGCATTGTCTGGCTGAGACCCCTGGGGCCCCGGCCCTGGCATCAGTCTGACAGTCCCCCTTCCACCCACTTCCCACTCTGCCCCAGCCCCTCCCACTCCTCCCTGGCTCCCCCTGAGCTCCATATTAAGCACTTGCTCTCCTGCGGCCCAGGCACAGACTTATGTAGGGCAGGCCTCGGCTCCCCCTGGGCCAGCTGACACGGAAAAGCAGGTTTTAGCCACCGATCTCCAGGGGCCAAGCACACTACAAGACCCAGTCAGGAGCCACATGGTGAATCTGAGACTATAGGGCCCGTGCGACCCACGGAACAAACCCAAGAGCAACTGCACCAGCGAGTCAGAGTCATCCCCAGCGCCACCACCCAGGACCACTGATTTCCAGGGAGTCTTGAAACATGTCCACATTTGATCTTTACTTCAGGTGTCTTTTCTAAAATGAGAATTTATTTTTCCATTTCTCCAAAACAAAATTAAGTTTTCTTTTCTTTTTTTTTTGAGACAGGGTCTCGCTTTGTAGTTCAGGCTGGCTCTGAGCTCACTATGTAGCCTAGGCAAACCTCGAACTCAGCAATCCTCCTGTCTCTGCCTCCCAAGTGCTGGGATTACAGGCGTGAGCCACCATGCCCGGCACTGTGTTATGTGGTATTGATGGCTGATGGGAGTGTCACCACGCCCAGCATTGTATGTGGTTACCAGGGATCGAACTCAGGACCTTGCGCTTGCAAGGCAAGTGCCGGAACCACTGAGCTAACCCTTTGGCCCCAAAATTGTTTTCTAACTGCATGAAGCAGAGAAAAACCTCTGTTAGGCACTCCCAGGTGGGCTGGCGTTTGCAGGACTAGCCACTGGTAGGAGCAGTAACCCTGTGTGGATCCCAGAGATGGCAGCCTGAAGCCTCCCACAGTCTCCAGGCTGGCCACTTCCAGCCTCAGGGCTCACCCTGGGGTTCATTTCGGGGTGGCCCCATGGGGCTGGACAAGGAGGCCTAGAGCCTGCTCTTCCTAAACATACCTCTCTCTCTCCCACAAAATAATTTAATGCAACTTAATGGCTTGAAGTTGATGTAAAAATTACAGACATGTGCGGGTGGGGTGGGGTGGGGGCCTCGTAAGAAATCCTTTTGAAAATATAATTGAGTTAATGGAGCCATAACTGCGTCTCATTTTGGGGGTAATTGGCCTGCTTTTTGTCACCCTGTCCATTTACATACTCCTGTTTTCTTTTTGCAATTGATTTTTTTCTTTATAAAGTGGGCCACTTTACTGCAATTTTTAAAGCCCCAGTGATGAATAAAACCTCATCTTCCCCTTCATTAAGACCCTGGAATTAGCTAGGCTCAGGGCTCCTCTAGTCAATTTGCTTAACAATCCCAGGCTGCTGGTGTTTGGGTTCAGATGGGGCTGCTACAGCTAGAAGGGCCAGCTCCAGAGGAGGGTCCTGGGTGGGGTCCACCTCCAGGGACCGAAAGTGAGGATGGAAGCCTGCCAGAAATCCCCTGTGCGCACCTGCCCTGGCAGCAGAGTCTCCTAGACCTTGACCTTGGGATGTCCTCCCCTCCCACTCTTCCTCCCTTGCAGAAGCCTTCGTCCTTCGGATCTCTACTCCAGGCTGTCTTATTGAGGTTGTAATTCAGGGGCCCCACCCACCTCCCTTTGACTGCAGATCAAGGTCACATTTCCTTTAGAAAATATTTTTTAATTATAAAATCTATACACACAGAGAGCAAATGAATCCAGTACCACAATGGGATGGAAAGCAAAAAGCAGTTCCCCTGAAAGGCACCTTGCTCCACCTCCCAGGCATTTTTCTACTCAAAGGAAGGCAAGTACCTTGCAGGTGTCCTTTAAAAACCTAATCCTACCTTCCCTGCCCCTGGCACCCTGGCTTTCTGTTGTACTCCACTGTATTTAGTACCACGAGGACATCCTCCGCCGTGGGCATGTGAGTCACTTTCCTGACTCTGTAATATTCCAGGCCTGTAGGCACCATGGTGTGTTGAGAATAATCACTTTGAGTCTGGGCTTCAGGAAGCTGAGGGGCTTCACAAACCTGGGGGTTCAGGACACAGTGTCCCTGGGTGATGGGTCAGTGCTGCAGTCGGGTCTGGAGTGTTCCTAGTCAGTCGGGTATTGACAGTGTAGTCCTCAGTCCTCAGCTCCGCTGGGAAAGGGAGGAGGCTGACAAGTGGGGCCCTGAGAGGAAGCTGCATCCTTGGGCTGCCCCTGAGAGGAAACGGGTACCTGGGCCCCTTCTTAACCCTTTGGCTCCCTCTCTGCCATGAGCTGAACACCCTTCTTTCCCCATGACCTCCTGCCATAGACCCCAAAGGACCACGGACTGAAATCAGTGTTCCTCCTTCTAAGTTATTATCTGTTGCTGAGTCACAGCACAGCGTGCACGAGCCCTGGTTCCTTCCCCAGCTTCCCAAAAGGTCCTTCAGGCCCCTTCTCAACCAGTGTCTGCATAGGCTCAGCCCCAAGCAACCACAGACCTATATTCTGTCACTTAGGTTAGTCCTGCCTTTCCAAAGTTTCACAGAGATGCAATTATGCATGACCCTCTGGTATCTCTGGGTACATGTGATTCTGAAATCTGCCCGTGATGGCACCTATGTGCCACAGCCCCATCCTCTGTGGTACTGTCCTGTTCCGTGGCCCAGATTTGCTCCATTCCTATTATTCACCTGTAGAGGGACTTGGAATTGTCTCCAGCTACCAGTGCCCAAAGCCATGAGGGACATTTGAGTGCAGGGCTTTAGGTAATGTACATTTTCATTCATTTCTGGATAAACACCTGGGAGAGGAACAGCTGGGCCACAGAGGTGTATGTTTAATGTTTTCTGACATTGCCAGACTGCTTTCCAGGGCAGCTGTACTGTCCTGCCTTCCCACCGGCAGTACACAGCTTTCTGCTTCCTCCATACCCTCACTGGCAGCCAGTAGTATCTGCCTTTCAAATTTTAGTCTTTCAAATTTTGGAAGGCTGTGGTACATACCTCTCTTGCATTTCCCTGACCAGAGCCTCATCTTATTTTGTGCACGTAATAGGGACAAACCCAGGGTCTTGACCTGCCATGCAAGGACTCCACCATTTTTTTTTCTCTCTCTTTTTTTTCTTTTTGTGATACTGGGGCTCAAACTCAGGGCCTTGTGCATTCAAGGTTGGCATGGTACCACTTGAGCTAAATCCCCAGCCCCAAAGACTCCACCATTGAGCTTCCCCCAGCTTTAATTTTTTTTTTTTTTGAGACAGGGTCTCACTCTCTAGTTCAGGCTGGCCCTGAGCTCACCATGTAACCCAGGAAAGCCTCAAACTCAGCAATCCTCCTGCCTCTGCCTCCCAAGTACTGGGATGACAGGTGTGAGATACCACAACTGGCATTGGGGGGTGTGGTACTGATTGCTGGGCTTGTGGTATGTGGTGCCGAGGATCAAACTCGGGACCTTGAGCTTGCAAGGCAGATGCCAGAACCACTAAGCTAAATCCCCAGCCCTAATTTTTTTTTTTAATTTAAGCCCTCTGTATTGAGCTACAGCAAGATCTTTGAGACAAGATCTTGCTAAATTGCTGAACTGTCCAGATTGAGATTGAATTTGTGATCCTCTTGCCTCTGTCTTCCAGAGTGCTGGGATTATGGTGTTTGCTATTACTGTTATTACAATTTTGAAACAGGTCCTACTAAATTGCCCAATCTGAGCTTGACCTCTCCATCCTCCTGCCTCAGCCACCTGAGTAGTTTAGATTACAGGTATATATCACTGCACCTAGTTCCGTACGTTGACTTTTTGTTTTGTTTTGATTGTTTTTGTTTGAGACAGGGTCTCCCTACATACCTCATGTTTGTCTTGAATTCTTTCTGTATCAGTTTCCGTATCAGTCTCCTGAGTGCCAGAATTACAGGTGGGTGCCACCAAGCCTAGCCTCTGTGTTATCTTTTGTCATTTGTTGATCACTGTGTGTTAAATCATGCAGAATTTTCAAACATTTCAGGAAATTTATCTTTCTGTTAAGGTTTTGGGTTTGTTATGGTTTAGAGTTTCGGCCTCTATTTATTTAGTTTAGTTTCGTTTTAGAGGTTTTTTGGTTTTGGGTTTTTTTTTTTTTTTTTTTTAGTTTTTTGGGGTCTTGCTTTGTAGTTTAAGCTGACCCTGAATTTACTATGTAGCCCAGAGTTGCCTGGAACTCACAGCAGTCCTCCTGCCTCTGCCTCCTGAGTGCTGGGATTACAGGTGTGAGCCACCATGCCCGGCATTGTGGTGTGTGGTACTGGGATCAAACTTAGGACCTTCCACTTGCCAACCAGACACCAGAACCACTAAGCTAAATCCCGGGCCCTGTATTTATTTTTAGAAGTTTTCAAAGGGTAGGTAAATGCACACAACATGAGAACATAAGGTTAAGTGAAATAAATCAGACACAAGCTCAAATATTGCCTGGTTTCTCTTATATGACTTATGAACATTTGCACTGTGAACTTTTACAGGTGTACTGAATAGGACTCACATGGTTGGATTTCGAATGAATCCATCTAAGGAATGTTCTCCTGAACTGGTACCTCATAGGGTTTCCCAATCTGTGGAAATTCCAACACACAAGCCAGAGGCCCAGGGCACCCAGAAAACAGAAGGTGAGGTAGGGAGACCTGAGCGAGCTCTTGCTTGACCAGAGACCACAGCAGCCTGCTCTGCCAGGTTCAGGAGCCCCAGGGCTATCACTTTCTTTCCAGGGACACAGCTGGGCCCTGTGGCCATGATGACCTTGGGTCTAAATTACGGCCAACAGTTTGGAAACAAATGTGGTGGAAAGGGGACACGGGATGCTCCAGCCCTTCAGTCAGCCCAGACTATAGGAGCAGAGCTCCACCCACCCTGGGCTGCTGGCCTAGAGGCAAGCCCCCCCCCCACAGTGCAGTCCCAGTGAGGAGCCTGGGGTCTGGCCTCCCCTCCCCACCAGCTCCTCCTAGCCCTCAGATCCCATGTCACCTCAGTCCTCAGGCTGCAGGACAGCTGAGACGGCACCTGAGAAGACAGCATTCAGAGGGATGAGGACCCAGGGGCTCCTCAGCTCCACCTCTTCTTCTCTCCAGGCCCGGGCCTCCCAGCAAAGCTGTGTGGAGCTGGATCACTCTCTCTGGCCCTGAAGCAGGGCCTGTGAGAACTAAAGCACCATACTGGTCAGTCAGCACAGAGCCTCCCAACACCCCGGCTGTCCTTGCCCAGGGGCCCCCAGAGGTCTGTCCCTCAGGTGCCCCCTCTGGAAGGACCCAACCCCTGCCTCCCTAGGTCTGTCACCACTTCCTGTCCCCTGTCATCCTGCACTGCTCAGACCTGGAGTCTCTCTAACCCTCGATGGAGCCCCACGGTGGAAGCCCAGCCCTCCAACCTCCTCATACAGGAGCCCTAACCCACAAGCACAAGCTCGTGGAAGGATCTCCCTGCGAAAGCACAGATCACAGGGAAGGACTCTGTCCTGGTCCCACATGGCCAGCGTGAAGGGGAGGTGATCAGCCAGCGGGGACAACATTCTCTGTTTTTGTTTTTCACTACTGGAGATTGAACCCAGGACCTTCATTCACACTTAGCTTCATCCCCATCCTTTTTATTTTTTAAATTTTGAGACAGTCTCACTAAGTTGCCCAGGTGGACCTTAAATTTGCCATCCTCCTGCCTCACCCTCCCGGGTAACAGGGAAGGTAGGATTACAGGCCAGTACCACTGCCCAGCATCTCTGTTCTTGTGGATTTACACAAAGAACCACAATGTTCATGGCTCCTACACTGAAGCATGTCCTGGAGCAGAGCCTGCTTGGGACATGCTTGGTTTCCGATCATATGGGAGGTTCCCAATGATATGGGAGGTTCCCGATGATATGACCGAGGTGGCCATAGGGGATGTGAGGCACTGGAAGGTGAGGAGAGGTAGCAAATGGGGTCTGGGCCACCAAGAGTCACCCCAGTCCCCTCCTGTACCCATCCCACTGAAGCACATCCCCTCCCAAGCCCCGTCCAGTCCTCCGCCAATCCGGAGGGGGCAGGACACTGACCCAGAGCCCGTGCTCCTCCAGCTGAAATGATGGACATTTGGACATTTATTCATTTGGTACTAGAGATGAAACCCAGGGCCCTCACACTGAACTACATTCCACCCATCTTTTCTTCCTTTTTTTGAGACGGTGTTTCATTATGTCACTAACATGAATTGAACCCAAGGCTTTCACACTGAGCTACATCCTCAGCCCATCTGTATTTTTTAATTGAAAACAGAGTCTCTTTAAGTCACTAAGTTCCCAGACTGGGCTCACACTTGAACCCTCTTGCCTGAGCCTCCCATAGTGTTGGGATTACAGCAGGCCCCACTTGAACAGACACTTGGATGTCACCTTCCTGTCAAAGAAGAAGCCCTGAGGGTGAGCCAGAGGGCTGTGAAGACCTAGGCCCAGCAATGGCAAAATTTTTAGAGACCAAGTGCCCAACCTGCAAACCCAAACCCACTTCTCTATCACCAGACACCCACACTGCAATCAGATCTGAAAACTGAGGTTTTGTTATAGAAAATACAACTCATACATTAACATCTTTTACTTACGAGAAAAACAAATAACACACCAGCCATAGATAGGTTCTCCACTGCTAGGTCAGACTGTAAGAAGCAAGCCAGGAATCCTCCTTTTAGCTTAGACACATCCACTTGGTCAAATGACTCTGCACCTGTGAGGAAGCCTTCAAGCCTGATGGTCTAGTCTTTTCCCAAACCTCAGGACAGATCCTGAGGACCCCTACTCACCCCTGTAGTAACTCCTCTCACAGCACCAGGCCAGGTCTAAGTGCTTCTTGTGTGTTCATTCCTTCAGTCCTCCCAGGAAGCCTCCGTGGGGAGGTCCAAGGTCAGGCGCACCTTACAGATGGGCTGAGGGGCAGAACTCCACTCAGCCAAATGCCACCTGAAGGCCCCGCACCCTGCAATTAGTGCACCTCACCCACAGGACCAGCCAGCCCAGGCACCCTACCCTGAGTGTGCCCGGCAGGGCCCTAAACTCTGGAGGTCCCAGCTTTGGGAGCGTGTGCTTTGGGAACCTTCCTCTGTGTCCCCCAGTGGTTCTTAGAACAGCCAGAGCCCAGGTGCAGACTCAGCCCCACATTCTGAAAGCAGGCCTGGGAAAGCAGCCCTTTTCAACAGGGACCAGGTGACACTGATTTCCCTGTGGACCACACTTTGAGAATCACTGCTTAGACAAAGCCTTCGGTGGTAGCAGCAGGGCCTGTGGTGGTGGCCTGGCTCAGTACGCTCTTCTCCAATCCTGAGGGCTCTCTAAACCACAGTCCTCATACCCAAGACCCCCTTATGCAGTAATGGCAGCAAGCACTTGGCACAAGGTGGGTTAGTGGGCTCTGGACTACTGCCTTCCTATCCTATAGTCCTCCAGCCTGCCCCCGAGGGCACCCTCTGCTGGCCTTCCCAAAGTTGGCTGGGAAGGCTAATTGTATCGGCTCTGCCAGGCTCTCTGACCAAGTCCCACATGATCAGAGTATAAGCTACTCTGACTGGCCCATGGGGGCCATGCTCCCTCCCCAGTGGGAAAGGTGCTTGATTGACAGACTGTCCAGGAGAGGAGCTGCTGAGAAGTGCTGTCCCCTGGACATCATGTCTGAATCAGAGGAATTCTGTGCCTTTCACAGTAAGCATGGGAGCCTTTCAGCCTCTCCCAGCCTGTTTCCCCTCAGCTTTCTGTCAGTGATGTGCTCTACCCATAGGAGCAGGAAGAAGAATAGGGCCTCCATCCCAAGCAAACCAACTGGCTGCCAGTCCAGATCCTGGGGTGGGAGGAGACTGGGAACCAGGAGGCTCCCTTGCAGCTGAGGTAGGTTACCCCTCCTTGGCTTCCAGAGTTCCCTGGGCAGGGTGGGTCACCTGGAGTACACCTGAGGATAGTATGACAAACACACAGCCAGCTCGCGAGATGTACAGTGAACTGGCTGGCTAAACCCGGGTGCTTCAGGCAGGAGAATGTACTGTGTGCAGGAGGCACCTGCCCTGAGTTGAGCAGTTGCGGCCTGAGATTGGTCTGGCCCCTCAGCTGGGCAGGGACCCTGCCAGAGTCCACAGGCCCAGTCGTGTATTGCATTTGCTAGTGAGAAACTTCCAAGATCTGAGCCAGCTAGATGCTTTGTTTGCCCTCCACCCACAGATGTGTTTTGTACTGGTCCAAGAGCAGGAGGTCTGACTGCCTCACCAGGTTTCACCTAGGAATGGGAGTGGCCTAGAAAGTGGACCTGGATGGTCTTAAAGGTCTGCCCACTGCCCCACACTGGCTCACCTGGCCCAGACCCCCACAGCAGCCAGAAAGGCACATAGAAAACAGCACTTTGTGCCTGCAAGGCTTCAGATTGTGGGCAGTTGGGGAGACAGAGGCACAGCCCCAAACCCGAGGCCCAGACTGACCCAGCCAAACCCACCCTTGCCCTAAACCACCAAGCCTGGCACTTGGCTTCTGGGACCCCTATGGGGCTCAGTGACACCCAGGCTGTCTCACTATCTGTGTCTCTGTGTATCTCCCAAGCACCCCAGTGTCCCAGAAATAGCTCTGAGATGCCAGCCAACCTGTGCCCAGCAAGTCAGAGCCAGCCAGGGCCTCTAGCAGGTGAGACCCAGGGCAGGTTCTTTCCCAGCCCTCAAGGAAGCTACATCACAGGTCCAGGCCTGGGCACCAAAGTCAAGCGCATATTGGTGTCCTGGCACCCTGAGGGGGCTCAGGAGGGGAGGAGTGAGGTGGAAGGCTGCCAGCCTGTTACTATGCCTTCCAGAGGGAAGGGCATACCTCAGACAGATTCCAGGGCTCCTGCTAGGTCAGGAAAGCAACAGAAAAGGACATGGAAAAGCCTAGGTCAGGACAAAGACCATGGTAGTCTTGGGCCAGGGGATTTAGCTCAGTGGTGTCTTGCAAGTGCAAGGTCCCAAGTTCAATCCCCAGTAACCACATACCACAGTGCCAGGCGTGGTGGCTCACATCTGTAATCCCAGCACTCAGCAGGCAGAAGCAGGAAGATTGTTGTGAGTTTGAGGCTCACCTGGGCTACATAGTAATCTCAGGGCCAACCTGAACTACAAAGTGAGACCCTGTCTCAAAAAAATAAAAGACCATGGTAGCCTCACCTCTCACTGAGGGCACAACAACCTCCACAGACCAAGCCTTGTGCCCTGAAGTCAGGCAGACTGTCCAAGATGGACGTGGATACCCCAAGATGGATGCATGGTGGGCCCCTCAAGATAGAGGCAGGGAGGACCCTGAGGCAGAAGCAGGTGGGTCCCCAAGGTGGGGCCAAGTGGGCTCCTGGAGATAAACCAGGAAAGGAGGAGAAGAGACAAGGAGAGACCCTGGCTGGTGGCATGGGCACCACGGATGGGGACCCCAGCCCTCACCCGCTGCCTGCCCTAGGCCTCTGTGTCCTGGCTCTCAGCCCCTGGCCAGTGTCTCCCCCTACTCACCTGGCTGAGTCTTAGGTACAAAAAGCCCCAGAGGTGGGATAAGGACTCAGCCCAGGCGCTGGTGGTGATGGTGAGCAGAGCTGCAGGAAAAGCCTTTGCAGAGTTGTCCACAGGTCTCAGGAAGCCGAGCACCATGGCAGCTGCCACAAGGAGGGCAGAGCGAGGCGCTGGGCTCTTGCTGCAGGAGGAGCTTTCCCCTTACAAGGTCCCCAGGGTCCTGAAGAGCCCAGAGAAGGGGTCTGCCAGTGCGTGGGCTCAGCAGCCTCAGCATTGTTGGCTCCCAGGACCTCCCATAGGTCAGGGCTGCAGAGCAGAACCAGGAGCACACTGGCATCTCTTGCACAAGCCTGGCCCACTCTTCCCAGAAGGCTGGGGGTGTTTGTCTACAGTGTGCCCTGAACATCTTCTAGCAGGGAAGGGAAGGGTCCAAGCCCCATGCCACTAGGGCAGCGCCACGCCCCACCCCACGGCCCTCCTCCCTCCACAGTACCCCTTCTACCCTGTGGTTCCCCTCCACACCGGGCAGCTACGTCCCTTGTTGGCCTCCTCCACCCAGTGACCCCTACCTCATCACACCCTACTGCCACACCCTGGCCTGCGGCCCCAGGCCCTGCCCAGGCATAGTCTCGGGGTGGGCATGTAGGAGGCCAAGCTGCTGGTGTCTGAAACCCCATCTGCCCTGCCCAGGGGACCATCTGCTGTTCCCAGCTCCGGAACAGGATGGGGCCTGGGTCCACGCTCACCTGTGGACTGGCCTGTGTCACCCAGAGGGACCTGCACCCTGCACCTCTGGGATCAGGGACAGCAGGGAGTAAGGTGGCCCCTGTCTGTCCCTGGGGACTGCATGAGGGAGTCAGTAGGAGAGACCTCAGCTGCCTGCCCCTGTTGCCTGGGACAGACCCCTTCCTGGTGGGGGCAGTGGAGGGGTTGAGGTGCCCGCTGGAGCACACACTGAGACCTGCTGTCGCTGACTATCCAGCCACAAGTCCCCCTCCAGCCCTCAGCCGCCTCTCCCCACCTGCCCTGGGAAATCTCCCAGCAGCTGTTTTCTGGAACAACTGGAGGCTGAGGTCACCGGGAGGCCAGAAGGGGATCGGAGGGGTGTAGACCAGAGCGGAGCTGCCCCTCCCACTCACCCCCCCCTGGCCCTGGAGGACAGGGCCCCTCAGCCCGAGCTCTTTAAAAGCCCAAGAGCTTCAGAGGGGGCGGGAGAGCGCAGCCCAGGGCCAGCCGCCAGGGCGGCCGCCAGCAATGTGGTTTCAATCTAATTGTCCCAAAATATTGTTACAACACAGACCACGTGCCATCCACTCACCTGCAAATAATCAGCAGCAAAGCTACCGAATAAATCGGTTCCACACTCAGAGCCAGCCAGCCCCGCACACCAACCCCAGGCACCCAGGCCAGCCACAGGCCATTGCTGCCAAAGTCTGCTTCCTGTCTCTCAGGACACAGGAGCCAGAGGTACTCTCCTATCTGTAACACCCAGCCCACCCTGGAGAGGGGCTGGGGATGGGGTGTCAGCCCTTCGGGTCACACCCAGCCAGGCCTGAGAGGGTCAGTCAGGGAGTTTGGACCTCTCTGGGTGAGCCCTGGTCAGCCTGGCCTGTGCAGTCTGATGCCCTGCAGGTTCCCAGCATCCTCCTTCCACCCTGACCCCCATCCCAGTCCATTGGTGTTGGGGTTTCCTGTCTGCTAAAGGAACAGCAAGATGGGCCACCAAGTCCTCTGGATAAACAGAGTGACTTGGTTTGGCCAAGTGACTGGCCAAACCAAGTAAGATGAGGATATCTCCTCACTTAGCTAAAGAGGAAACAGCCTCACTGAGGACCCTGGTGCCAGCAGGCTGGGGCATCCACATGAGTCCCTGCCCAGCGCTCTGCCATGGAAGGGCATCTCCTTAGGGCCAGGGACAGCAGAGGCCGACCCAGGAGTCTGACAGTCACAGGCAGCTGCTCCTTTTCTGAGAGCCTGGGAGCCCCATGGTAGCGCAGGATCTGGCTTGGGGACAGCTGGTAGTCAGGCAGGTGGGAGGAGTAGGTGCCCAATGTGCTCACATGCTACCTACTGCGGCCCCTTGAAGGATGGGGCCCACCAGCCTCCACAGCAGCTGTACCTGTAGCCTGACGCTGCACCCAGAGGGTGGACAGCAGTAGCCCTCACTGTGCAACAGGAGTTAGAACCCCAAGCCCCAGAGGGAGATGGTATCCAGACTCCACCTTGTGGTGACAACAGAGTTCCTGGCCACCTGTAGCCCTTCCAGTGCTGACAGTGACTGGTTCGAGGGCCCTAGGGGCTCCAAAACCATTGGCTGTGACCTCAGAGGCTTAAAGACCCCATCACAGCAGAAGTCCAGTGTCAAGGCATCAATAGAGGTGGTTCATGCTAGAATAGATGGAGGCTCTGAAGTTCCGGTCCCATCCCCATCCCTATGTTCCCACAGCCTTCTTCCCTCACATGTACTTTTATCTTCCCCCTCAAGGACATTTCAATTTAGAGCACATCCTAATCCAGGATGACCTCATCCTTAAGTGAGGCCCAGGGATGCTAAGCAACCTTCCCCAGGCTGGCACAGTGAGGAAATGACCAGTTGAATTGACATGTGCTAGATAAAGCCTGAAAAGGAACAATAGATGCCTGAAAAACTCCACGGCCTGGCAGAGAGAGAAGCAACGTCTCCAAGTGCCACCATGAGCCTGTATCTGGGATCTGCGAGTGGGAAAAATCACTCCTCACATAGGCTTGGGGGCCTGCACAGGCCTAGAAGGGTCTGGGGGTCCCAGCTCCACACAGCGGGCAGTGACAGAGGAGGTGCTACTACAGGCACACCTTGGGAGAGGTGCCCTCACACTGGGGGTCATAACAGGGTAAGAGGCACTGTAGGCCGGCTGTGGCAGGATGCCCACAGCTATGCACGGCACGGCAGTCCTTCTGCAGCAAAGCAGGGCATCGATGTGAGAAAGCACAGATGCCCCAAACTCTGTGCATTGTGGGCTTTGCCTTCCTCTCAGCCACACATGGACTAAGAGACAAATAATAATAATAATAATAATAAATTTTAAAAAAAAATATATATATGGCACTAAATCACCCATCCGGACCATATTCAAATGTACAACCGCCACCTCCCTGGGACTTTATCATCTCCAACAGAATCTCTATCCCCACCAAGCAGGGGCTCCTTGTCTCCCCACCAGTGCCTGGCCACCCCGAATCTACTTCCTGTCTCTGAATTTACCTCCTGTAGATAGTCTTCACCAGTGGACTCTTACAGTATTCGCACTCTATTTTCTTATTCTCCAGTCTGTGTCTTCCCCTTGGCATGTCCTCAGGGTCACACCCATTGCCGCCTGGTTTGGACTGTCCTTGCTTTCGAAGGCTGGGTAATATTCTAGGCATCTGCCAGTCTGTGCATCCCCTGCCTGGCAGGCTGGTCCAGATTTTAATCTTTGACAGGAGACTATTGCCCCCTCCCATGGGATCTATGAAGTCTGAAGGCTCCTGAGGCTGAAGCTCTGCTCTGAGAGCCTGGCAAGTTGGGCCACCCAGTCTCAGGTCTGCCCTCCCAAGCTGTGGCTGTCACTCTGTGCCTCATTCTCCTCACCCAGGACAGCATCCACCTCTCGAGAGGCAGTTGTGCCAGTAAATATCAGCCCTCATTGGTCACTGGCCGGCCCAGGGACAAACTAGGCACGGGCTGGCCACCTTGTTTCTTTCACAGATGAACAAATCCCCACCCTGGTGAGTCTTGGCACTTGGCCCAGGCTCATCTCTCCCTCTAAACAACCCCAGGTCCCCAGGGCAGGGCCGGGCTGGGGCACAGCAGAGCTCACAGCCCCATGGGAAGAAGGAAGCAGCTGCCACAGGAGAGACAGGTGTCAGAGGTGAACAAGGGAGAACAGAGGACTCCCTCATCCCGCCAAACCAGATGAGGTCGGCCGAGGCTCTCTGCCTCCACCCCGCAGACGGACAGGGCAGAACTCTCTCCAGCAAGGCAGGGACACCTGGCTTGGAGGGCACCCCCAGGGACCCCATGGGACCCTGAGGATCCTAGGAGCCAGATGGGCTCTCTACAGCAAGCAGGAAGGCTCTTGGACGAGCAAACTGGGGTAGAGAGAAGTGTTCACAGGTACCCCACCACCGCCCGGCCTTGCACATTCCAGGGCAGCTGTGCCCAGTGTGGGGCTGGAAGGAGCCCCTTCACACTCCCCCTTGCCCTGCACAGTGTCCCCAGGACAGTGGGATCCCAGGTTGCCTGGCAAAGCTGCTCCAGAGGCCAAGGCTGTCATAGGTGGGTCGAGGGCCTCTGGACCTCCCCAAGGCTACAGACCAGGGCTGACCCCTGTGACAGCCCCTCCTCCCAGGTTATCCCAGTGGTCCTACAGTTCCAAAGAAGGGCTGCCTCCTTCAGGCTGGGCATGCCTGACACAATACACAGATGGCCCAGCAAGCTTCAAAACACATGTGCTCTATTTTAGTGTGTGTCAGAAAAAAACAAACCAACACATTAAGCCAGACAAAATACTGTGGACAAGATCAGGTAAAGAGAAGCCCGTGAAATAGTGGAAAATGGCGGAGCAGGTAGCAGTACAGGGGTCTACAGATGTCAGGCCTGGGCACACTGAGGTCTGCGTGCTGTCTCCCCTCCCTCACCTCTCCCACTTACCTGGCTGAGGAGGGAACAGCATGCAGGTCAGATGGGGGCATTTCCCACACCACTGGGACCCGACAAACAGCATAGGCCTGGGGAGGGTGCTCCCAGCATCTAATGCAGGTCTTTCCCATTTGTCAGACAGGCCGTGGGACTGCAGGTTGGTTGGGGTCCTCTGCCCTTCAGCCCTGGCCAGGCCAGGCGAAGTGAGAAGAGCAGATGGGCACCGGGCCAGGTGTGTTTGGACTGCGGCTCCTCCCACACCCATGCAGGCCTCGCTCCAGTGTCCAGGAGCAGCCCATCTGTCTCTCCCCAGCTTGGAAGCACCAACCTCATTTCTGCAGGCCCAGGGCCCAGGACTCCAGCTGTCTTGGGGCAGTTGGCTCAGGCTCTGTAACTCTCCAGCTTTCTCTGAGTGAAAATTCTCATGCCTCCTGCTTCGTCCTAGCTGTGTGGCTCTGGCAGGTTGTGCCAGCTCTCTGGGCCTTGATTTCTTGTCTCTGGATAGCTCGTCAGCCCCTCACACAAATTCACTGGTTCCTGAGTCCCTGGGACTCCCCCAACCCCTCACCCTCACCTAGAGCAGAAAGGTGGCAGTTCCATGGCTGAACATCAGTCACAGGTCTCAGGGGAGAGTGGTCTCCTTCCTGGGAGCCCCTTCCTGTCTCGCTGTCACCAAGGGTCCCCTGGGAGGGGAGGCTTGGGAAGGATTTTCCAGGGACCCACAGCACCCTTAAGCCCTGGGGACGTAGAGGGCAGAAGATGAGGGTAGCAGAGCAAGAACCAAGACTTCCAGCTGCCCTGACTGGAGCCCCAGGGGAAGGAGTGGTGGTCAGCTGGGCCCAGGACATCGGGTCCAGCACTGAGGACACAGCCTCACTCTTGGCAGGATCAGGTCCCCGACCCTGCTTTTTGGGCAGATGCTGAGGGTCAGACATCCTGATGGGGACAAAGTGAGGGCTGGAGCCCAGGGAGCGGAGAAAACATCCAGGCCTCCTGGCACAGGGATGCCATGCAGAGGTTCCATCACACCAGGGACCAGAACCCAGACTAACAGTAAGGACTGGTGACGGCCCTGCAGGTATTCACCACATCCTGAAAAACATAAGATCATGTCCCCTGGTGCTGGGCACATAGGAGAAGATGTGCCTGTTGCCTGCCGCCTGCTGCCTGCTGCTTACTGCCTGCTGTAGGGACCAAGAAGAGGAGAGAAGAGAGACTAGACGGCCAGGCATGAACATAGTCTTGGTGAGCAGAATCAGCCTGGAGCTCTGAGGGACAGGGTGCCCCCACCTGTCTCCACTGTGGCTGGCTGATCTGCCCCTATGTCACTGGTCCCAGAGCTGCCAGGCCAGGTCACAGAGTACCAGAGTCACCAGCTGGGGCTGGAGCTAAACCCCTAATCCTCACCTCCAGGCCCCATTCCTGTCTGCTGGTATGAAGGTGTCTGTTACTCACTGAAAAATTTCTGCACTCAGGAGGCTGAGTCAGGAGGATCCTGAAAGTTTGAAGTCAGCCTGGGCTACATAGTGAGTTCAAGGGCAGCCTAAATTGCATGGTAAGACCCTCTCTCAAAAAACAAAACACAGAAAGCAAACCAAAGACCTGTGTTAAGTAGGGCCTCAGGGCCCCCTTACTCCTGGGGAAGCTGAGGGCCTTCTTTAGCCTGAAGGGTCTGGAGGGCCAAGAGGCTGCTACCCAAAAGCTGGCAGTGGCACCTGTACTGAATGGAGGTAGCAAAGGACCTGCTGCTGTGCTGCTGAAATGCCAAGGCGTGGGAGCAAGGTTACAGACTCCGCAGAGGGAGGACTATCCCCCGACCCTGGGAACTGGACCCTTGTCCTCCACAGCTGTCCCTGCAGTACACTTCAGACCCATCAGACTGGGCCAGTCCTGCTGTCCTGGGTGGGCTGTTGGCCTTGGGCAAGCCGTGTCCACTGTGTCCTCCCAGACTGTGGTTTGAGTCTTGCCAGAATGACATTTGGTGATATCAGCAAGGTACGCAGTCCAGCACAGATCCAGAGCAACCCAAGGCGAGCAAGACACCTCTGCCCTGACAGCTATGGCCTGTGGGTGGCAGCAGCGCTGGTGGCTCTGGTTCCTGGGACTGTCCGGCATCTGGGTGAGGGCTGGGAACCCAGAGCAGAAGCTTCTGGTTAGGTCCTCCCCTACCCCCCAGGACTGCAGGGCCAGGAGCAGCCCCACTCCCTGCTGGGTGGCCTTAGGTACAGAGTTTAAATTCCTGGCACCTCAACTTCCTCTTCCTTGAAATGAGAGTGATTATAATAGCACAGACATTCTGACTTGTGATGGTTCCACCTTATGATGCTACAAAAGTGATACACATTTGGCAGGAAGTGCACTTTGAGTTTTGATCTTTTCCTCAGCTATGATATGAGGTCCCCTCCTTCAGGTGCCTGGCACTGGCAAGGAGCCACTGTGCCCAGTTGGCCACGTATCACAAGGAGAAACTGCCGGCACTGTGCTGTGCTGGTGGCTAAGCTAGACCATTGTCTGTAGGTGTATTTGCCACTGGCAGTCCAAATGAGTGGAGGAGCATTGTAGAGCCCTGTGTCTGGTGGCCCTGTGTACAGGGAAGGTTACGTGGCCCTCAGGACTCCGACAGCAGGTGCACTTTTTGTTTTGTTTTTGTTTTTTTTTGTTTTGTTTTGGTTTTTTTGCTTTTTGGAGACAGGGTCTCGCTTTGTAGTTCAGGCTAGCCCTGAGCTCACTATGGTGCCCAGGCAAGCCGCCACGAACTCAGCAACCCTCCTGTCTCTACCTCCCGAGTGCTGGGATGACAGGCGTGAGCCACCACGTCTGGCATTGAGGTATGCGGTGTTGATTGTTGGTGGGCATGTCTCCACGCCCAGCATTATATGTGGTTACCGGGGATCGAACTCAGGTCCTTGCGCTTGCGAGGCAGGCACTGGAACCACTGAGCTAACCCTCCGGCCCTGTTTTGTTTTGTTTTTTGAAACAGGGTCTCACTTTGTAGTTCAGGCTGGCCCTGAGCTCACTATGTAGCCCAGGCAAGCCTTGAACTCAGCAATCCTCCTGTCTCTGCCTCCCAAGTGCTGGGATTACAGGCATGAGCCACCATGCCCGGCAGCAGGTGCACTTTTGGAGAACTTCCACAGCTCTCAACCATAGACAAGCAAGGTCTCTAAGTCTCCTTGTTTAGAATGTTTTTCTCTTTTTTTCTGGCAATATTGAGGATTGAACCAGGGCTTTCACACTGAGCCGTATCCCCAGCTAGCCCTTTGTTTTGGGGTCTTCTTTTTTTTTTGAGAAAACCTGTCTTACGGAACTGTCTAGGCTGAAATGGAATTTGCCATCCTCCTAGCTCAGCCTCCAGGGTGCTGGGATTACAGGTGTGCACCACTCTGTCTGGTCCTTCCCTGACATTTGAATGCCTAACTGAGAGGTCATCCTGGGGTCCCCTGGGGGTACCACCCCCTACCCTCCCCACAAGTCCCAGACACTTGCTCGTGGCTTATCAAGCTGTGCAAACAAAATCCACTAAATTTTCTTTTCTTTTCTTTTTTTTGGCAGTACCAGGGATTGAACTCGGGCCCTTGTGCATCCAAGGTTGGCGCGGTACCACTTTAGCTAAATCCCCAGCCCACAAAATCCACTTTTATACATTGAATTTGTACTGGCTCTTCTGTTTAAAAAGACTTTTTTTTTTTTTGTCCCATTTGCTTTATCTTCTATTTAAAATTGTTGAGGGCCAGGGATATAGCTCAGAGGGACCACGCCTGCCTGGCAAGTGCAAGGTCCTGAGTCCAATTCCCATAACTGAAATAAATAAAATTGCAGCGATTTTTGAAAGCCTTATCGATATCGTGCCACCTGTCCCAAGTGCTCCAGCATCTAACAGCTAAGCACAAAGGTCTTCCTAAACCATCGACCCCAGGAAATGGATCACTGTACAGTCCTGTTTGGCTCCTCAGTGCATGTGCACAACCTTCCTCTCTCTTTAATTCTTCAGGGCTGTCCCTTCCCAGCCTGGGACTCATTTATCTGCAACCCTACCGCAGCCTCTCTCCCCACTCCACCCCCCTCCGCCCTACTTGGCCCTACTCCCTTTCTTCTTTCTCTGTGATGTGTTGGTGATGGACCAGGACCCCAGCATACTGGTCCCTTGGCTGTCACGCCCTGACCCCACATTCCCTGAGTCTAGGATCCTGCATGCACAGCTCCCTCTCCAAGATGGTGCTTGGTCCACAGAAGTATCCACCACAGCTCTCTGAAGCCTGCAGGATGGCATCTGGCATCCAGTATCTGAGCCCAGTCACCCATCTGTTCACATCCAGCCAGCCAGCATGCTCAGGGCTGGGTCTTCCAGAGGTGGTCACTAGACTACCTGGGTCAGAACCACCTGAGGCCTCTGAGGGGCACAAGGGCCCAAGCTTCTGGCTTTTTCCCAAGTGCCTCTAACCACCCACCCCAAAGGCTCCATAGACCCAGCCAGAAGCTGGCAAAGCAGTTGACTGTGGTGAGAGTCTGCTGAGGACCCAGCACTCATCCCCAGGGTACCAGAGTCCTGCACCTACTTTCTGCCTGCTGGAGTAAGAGGCTTAAAGTTCTGGAGTACAGGGGCTATAGGGTTACACCCCCTAATGGATGGGGAGTCCTGGGCCAAGGTCCCCAACACTGCACCAACGCTTTGGAGGCCAGAAGTACTGAGGTTACTTGTCTCTGAAAGAAAGGGTCCAAGGGGAGCAAGCAGCCATGATCCTGGGCCCTGAGGACATGCTGTACCCATCACAGGCCCAGAGAGGAGCTGGTTCCCTTTCTTCCCAGACGGCCCTTCCCCTGTGTTGCCGCACCCAGCCTGGGGCTGCAGAGCTGCTAAATTGCAAGGGAGATCCCTCGCCCCTGGAAGATTTTGTTCATTAATGGTTTTTCTGGGGTTCTGTGGTGCGCCCCCCCCCCCCGGCTGGCCTGATTAGCAATGAGTGCAACATCAGGAAAATTATTAATTTCTATCCCTCAAGTTTACTTCTGGGAAAGTTTGCCAATTAACTCAGCAGGCTGAGAGCTCCCAAAATAAAAGGGAAAGAGAGGCAAAAGCCCAGGATGGTCTGGGCAGGGGAGGCAAGTGGAGAATCTGTCCTCAGAAGACTGAGGGTCAGAGAGCCCCATGCCACTGGCCAGGACTGGCATGAAGAGGACACTGCACCATTCACCCACTGTGCCAAACAGCAAGGTGGCAAAGCTGCCTCAGTCTGGTCCTATGGGGCTCAGTGGCATCTTGTCTGGATACTGAAGACCATGCAGTACTGCTGGGTATGGACGTGGGGCCAGTGGCTGTGGGCAGCCAGGTGTTTCAGGGTCTGCAGAATGTGGCATCCAATGGTCTCCAGCTCTGGCCCATCCTGTACTTTCTTCTCTTCATTTGCAGTTTGAGGACCTTGAGCTGCCACATGGTGCTCTCTTGCTGAGGGGCACCCCAGCCCCATCTGCTGGTCTTTTCTGCACAGTGAGGCCCTACCTCCGTACTGGCCTCTGCCCAGCACTTCCCTGCCTTTTGGAATCCTCCTGGCTGCAGTCTGCTTCCCCTTAGCGGTACCTGGGGTTCAAACATGGTCACCGTGCTCGTGTTGTTCTGTGCATGTGATTGGGGAGGAGCAGAGATGCAGTCCTTCTTTGCACCCAGGGGCCCCACAGTCAACCTGGGAACAGTGGGTGTAAGCCAGAGGCTGCAGGGAAGCACATGCTAGGTGCAGGAGATCAGGAGACATTGTGTGGCATGCCGTGTGGCACCCTGGCTGGATGACAGAGACACTGGACTCCCCAGAGACTGGAAGAATGGTGAATTCAATTCACATAGAGGAAAGTTACAAGGCCAAGCACAGGGATCCAAGAGACCTCAGGCCCAAGGGACCAGCCTAGTAGACTGTGGGTTGAGGTGAACCCTTGTGCCCCAGGTTCCAGGGCCACTGGGGGAAAAGTTCTGTCCAGCTAGCTTCCAGACGTCTGGCTCAGGAATGTCATCCAGGCACAGAGGGCAAAGCCATGGAGTGGCTCGCTCTGCTTTTTAAAAGGCAGGTCATAATAGTCCCCTCCTCAGGGCTCAGCCTAGGGCTGTCGGTCCACTTCCTCCCAGAGGGATCCAGCTAAGCAGGGCTGCCTCTTTTGTGTACCCCAATCCCCACCCTAACCATGTCCTACCCACCCCCATCAAGTCCTAGAAGTACTTAGTACAATAAATTAGAACAAATTGCATTTTTAAAAGTAAATAGGGGCCATTTTATCTTTTCTTTATTGTGTAACAACCATTAATGAAGTATAGTCCCTGCACTGTAATCACCAGGAGACTAAAGTTCAATTCCTGCCATCCACGCAGGCTGCGTGCCACATCTACCAACCTGGGGGAACACGAGTATAAATAAAATTCCTGGCAGGCAGGCCAGGGGCTCAAGACGGACTCAGCCTGTTGATGCCTTGGTAGGTCATAGAGGCCACAGCCTGGAGCTGCACCCTGCTCCTAATGGGCAAGGGATCCTGGGGCCCTGGACACAAAGAGGCCTCTCCCAGCAGGGGAGGTAGGGAAGGGGCTGAGACCAAGCTGGGTCCAATGGCTAGCGAGGACTGAGAGATGCAGGGCATGCTTGGCTGCCTGAGGCCCCTCAGCCCCTACCTACACACACACACACACACACACACACACACACACACACTCACTCACTCACTCACTCACTCACTCACTCCCCCCCATCCCAGACCAACCACATGTAGCAGCACCGGCTGGCCAGCCTGGCTTTCTGCCTTCCAGGGCAGTCACTTTCCTGGGCTCCTTGTTCCACTCCGGGAGCAGTGAGGAGGGCCAGACCCTTCCTACATGATAAACAGGCTGGAGCCCCAGGGGTGCAGGGAGCCAGAAGCCCGGGTCAGGTCTGTGGTTAGCCACTTCCCTGACAGACAAGGGAGCCGGTCACTATGACTTCTGGAACACACTGCTCAGCCCTTCACGTGGGGGTCGGGGACAGCCACCCAGTCTGAACTGGGAGGCTGGGTGCAGAGGCCAGCGGCAGCCTGGTGTCCAGGGCAGGTCCCAGACCAGGACAGATACTGTCACTGGCTTACCCCACAGTGGCCTGGCTTTCCCCTCCCCCAGGGCTGCAGCCCTCTTAATGTTTAATTTGCTCTGGCCAGCGCTGACCCCCAAAGCAAACTGGACAGGCTTCCTGCGGAGGAGGCGCCTCTTCTCAGTACAGGCCGCTGGTGCCTTGGGATGGGAGTCAGGAAGACGTGTCTTATGAGAGGGCCCTGTGAGCGGTTACCTGGAGAAGGCTTGGTGTAGGCACTGATCCCGAAGGACCCTTGTAACCCCTCCCATCTTCCCCTTCAGAGAGTTGCGACCTTTCCCGGGAGGGAGGGACCGTAGCCAGGGGGTGGCAGACAGAAGTGGCCCACAGGACCCCGAGGCCTGGAGGGTTCTGAAGGCCAAGGAGGGGGCTGGGCCCCAGCAGGGGACAGAGGAGTCCCGGGAGAGCGCTGGCGAGGGGGCCTTCCTCCAGAAACCCGCTGAGCTATTGTTACAGTTTCTGAGGCCAGGGAATGTTTCCAGGAGGCTGTGACAACCAAAAATAATAATAATAACGCCCCTCCCCCAGCAGCAGGAATTCTGAAAAAAACAGCTGTTGCCATTATCGCCCGAGGAAAAAACAAGGTCAGGCGCTGCGAAGACTTAATTTAAAGCGCACCCCCGCAGCCCCCAGCAACAGCCAGCGCGCCCACGTCCTGCCCACGCCCGGGTTCGGGGCCTGTGTGGGCGCGGAGCGCCCAGGCTCTCTGCTGCTTCGGGCTGATACGAGGCTCCCCGGAACGACTGGGGTCTGTGGTCTGCGCAAGTGGAGGTGACCGCAGGCAGGCTCCCATTGTCCTAGCTCCTGGGGGCGCCAAATCAGTTTCCAACAAAGCCCCCGACAATGGTGGTGGTGGGGTGTCTGTCAAGAGACCTTAACCGGCTTTAATCAGAAGTGATGGCAGAGCGACCCTCCACCCGTGGTGGAGCCACTGAGACCCATGTCCTTGTCAGGCCCGGTGCTCAGGGACGGGGTGGCCCAGTTCTGGAACACCCTCCCCGACGCCCACTCTTCAGGGGTGGCACTGGCCATCAGGGCGAGAGGGTGCGGGTGAAGGGGTGGCCCCGTGGGTTCCGCGGCCGCTTGGGTCGCTGAAAGGGGAGTAGTTTTACAGCAAGCGGCGCTGGAGACTCTGGGCAGCGGGGTCTGCCCTGCATGGTGCAGCCCTGGCGAAGGAAGAGGGTTCTGCCCTCCGACGCCCAGCGATCCCCAGGTTGCACAGGGAACTTCAGCGTGGGACGCTGCAGAGGCGCAGGCCCGGCCTCGGCCCAGAGCGGTACCGCGTGCGCACAGCCCTCGAGGCCTCCGGTTCCCCACCAGCTCGAGCTGTGTCCAGACAGAAATCAACAAACACCATTAATCTCACTATACCCCAAGTTGAGGAGTTGGGGGTGAGGAGGAAGAGCAGAGGGGGAGAGGGCAGGGTTGAACCCATTGGTTTTTTTTACTTTAGAAATTACATATTTTATGTCACAAACGCTTTTCGTTAAGACCACAAACATCCAATTTGGCTTGGCGTAATAAAATCAGCCGGAGCTCCCTTAAACGGAGCCATTGCGGAGAATTAAGTTGTGAAATCTAATCTATTATATCCATAAAGGAGAATGCTTTCATTGTAAATTCAGGTTATAAAGAAACTATACCTGGGCCGCCAGCCTCCCTTTCGGATTTGCTACTTGAAGGCTTATCAAATTACTTCAAAATGTTGGGCTACCCTCTCCATATCTCATGGCAACAAAATTAAACGTGGCAACATTTCTTTTAATAGTAGGAAAGATCAGAAAATCCCCCACAAGGAGATACAATTTTAAAATGACCCTCCCCCACACGTGCGCGTTGGTTAGTGTCCTTACTGTTTTCCCAGTTAATTTGAATTTTTGAAAATCGAAAAGGGCCAAGACTTCAATTTCTCTCCTGCTCCACAGCGGGGGGTGAGGGGGGCTCTGGGGCGCAGTCCCGGGTGGGACGCACATGACCCAGCCGAACACCTGCAGGATCAGGGTGGGGCGCCCCCCCCCCCCCGTCTGGTGCCCCTAACTCACTCCGCGCCCACGGGAGCTCGGATGGCCTGGGCAATGGGCAAGCCAGACAAAGGAGTCTCCCACCAGGGGTTTATCTACCCCTCATCCTTCCTGAAACTCGGTCCCCCCCACCACTCTCCAGACGCAGTTTGGAATGGGGAGGACGCAGCCCCTAACATTTATCTGGTCTTATAAAGAAAGCAAGGATGTTTATTGCCCTTCCTGAGCTGACCAGAATTGGGGGTCACTGCCAAAGAGAGGTGTTTAGGGCGACAGCGAGGAGGAGATCGTTAAGTTTCTAAATTCCCAGGGAACTAAAGGACGCAGCTTCTGTCAGGCCTGCAAAAAAGATTCATGAGACACCGGTGGAGTGTAGGGCGAGCTTCACCCAGACACCAGCGTGTCCCGTCTAATCTTTGATTTCCATCTAATTATTTTTTTCCTGCCCTCTTCGACTCAGTGTCCGGAGAGGCGAACAAAGAGAGGGGGATGGGACCGCATGGCAGCTGAGCGGGTTGGCCGGGGACTCCCCCTCTTGCGGGGGACCCCGCAGCGCCCCAGGCCCGTGGCCGGTGCTGGTGAGGCAGAAAAGGGGCCCCGCGGGGACCCCGCTCAGCAGCCGGGCCTGGAGGAACGAGCCCTCAGGTGAGGCCCAGAGTCGGAGCAGTTCACACAGCACCACGCCTAGGTGGGACCCCAGAAACGCCCACCAGCTGCGGGAGCACAAGCGAAAAACTAAAAACCTTGTCCCCAAATCGCAACTAAAGGGGCCCTAAAGAAGGGGGAGCAGGCGGCTCAGTCTTCCTCAAGTTGCTTCCTCCCGGCTCAGAAAAGTATCTCCCCGAGAGTAAAAAAAAAAACACAGTGAAATTTGGATCTTTCGCTTTGGCGGGGGGGGGGGTCCAAAATGGAAAATAACTTTACTGGTCACCACCCGTAAGTCAACTGAAAACAGGGATAATTAGAGTGTAGGGAATTCGAGAGACCATAAATCTGAGGCACCTTTTCCATTGGAGTCGGGAGTCTTTATGGCTTGTTGAGTTTTATTTTGAGAGAAATGAGATCCAGGGCTTTGGTGGACGCGGGTCTGCGCTCCGCGTAATACGCGGGACTGAGAGACGATTCGCACCCGGGGCTCTGGACGCGGAAGGAAGGTGGTCACACGGGGTGTGAGCTTTGGCCCAGAGAAGTCCCTTCCCAGGCGGCAGTGGTTCTCTCTCCAACCCTGAAACCATCGTTTGGACAAGTATGAAGGGCGTCACTTTCCTCCCCGTCCAGACTCCAGGAAATATTCCTGTGTTCGCCGGCCGGGATCGGAAGGCGACGGATTTTTATAACGTGCTCCATCGTAGTCGGGGCTCCCAAACCCCAGCCTACCTTGCACCCGTGGCCCCGGCCCTTTGTACTCATTTACGGGGGAGGAGGGGAGAACACAAAATTACTTCCCCGCATACATCATCACCAGATTACTTTTCCATTTGCAAAACCGCCAGAGAGTAAATTTCACTCCATAGGGGTTTTTCTCCCACCAGCTGGAGGCTAATTTCCAAATTCCCACACAGCTAGGACCCTTTTCTGCTTCTGAAACAGTCTTCCAACAAAACCTCCACTAACAAACAACATCTAAAATCCTATTAATCATGTAAAAAAGTGGGGGAGGCCTGGTTCAGCTATCTTTAACTCTGGGAAGAGAAAGTGAATGCTCCTTTTTAAAGAACGCTAAAAATAAAAGCTCCTCTTCCACCAGTTCTTTTCAATCTTTCCTTTGTTTGGGGGGGGTCCTTTCTTAAGAATGAGGAGGGGAAACCTGAAGGTCCACAGAAGAGTTCTTCCCCCAAAACGGTTCTCTGAAGATTTCTTTTGTTTGAAGTGGGCATGGGGGAGGGGAAGGAGTCCGCTCCAGGTGGACTCCCGGCCTTCTCCGACCCGAAAACCCCTGAACCCACAGGTCCCTCAGGGCTGCAAGCCCGAGGTTCCCGGGGCCGGGAGCGGGTCGTTCGAGGGCGAGGGCAGCCGCTCGTCCCGCAAAGGCTACGGTCGGGCCTTCTTCCTTCGACACCCCCTTCCAAATCGAGCCTGGCAGCTCGGAAAAGAATCCGTGTGTTCCCAGGGAGGGTGGGGACCGCAAACCAAAGCCTGCGGCTCCAGCTGAGACCTAGGTTGGACGGTCTCGGCGAGATTACACAGGGCCGGGAGAGAAAGGACCAAGATTTCCAGATAGGCCCTAAACCGCCTGGCCTTGGAGCGCGGGTAACATCCCCCCACCCCGAAGGTCTAGTCTAGATGGGGGCCCGGCCCGCACAAAGACACGTTTACAACGAACGGCTCTTACACACCAGCCGGGTTTATTCGTTCCCTCCCGAATGTGCGTCCTGGGCGCGCGGGAAACAAGGAAAGCGCACGTACCTGGCGGTGCTCCGAGGGCGGCCTCGCGGGCCTTCCGCTGGCGAGGAGCCCCTCGAAGCCACTCCCCACCCGGCTGGTCGCCCCCACGGTCCATCCCTCCCTCCCCGGCGACGCACCCGACGAGCCAACTCGGCAGGAAGCGCGAGAAGTCGGAGACCGGACCATCTTGGCGAGGCCGAACCTCCCGCCCGCGATCAGCGCAGAGGGTCCCCACGGGTCGGGGTTGGACTCTGGACCCGGTAGCGGTGCATGGGGGCGTGGAGCCGCGGATCCAGCTCCCGGTTCTGCTTGGCCTTCTGAGTCCAGGCTCCGGCGCTCTCGGGTTGTCGGCCTGGCTGCGGAGACAGACACGGAGCCCTAGGGGAAGCAAGGGCGGCACCGGTCGGGGCAGGAGCCCCGGGGCGGGAGGGGCGCAGGGAGGAGGGGCAGGCGGCTCCAAGCGCCCGGCCGCCCTCGGGGCGCCCCGCCCCCACCGCCCCCACCGCCCCCACCGCCCCACCTCCGCGGAGGACAGCACCTCCGCCCGCCGCGCCCCTCCCGCGCCGGACCCGCTCTTCGCCCAATCATCGCCAACGGCCGCCGATCCCTTTGTCTGGACCGCCGAAGCAGCCCAATGGGATCGCTCGAGGGCGCGGGCGGCATGAGGCTTGGCCAATGGGCACACTAGAGGGCGTGGCTTGTGGGGGGTGCCGCAGCCCGGAGGATTCGGCGGGCGAGCGCTGCGGGACTAGATTGTAGAGGCTGAGGAAGCGGTTGCTGTTGGGTTCTGTTCTGAATTCCCCCCGCATTCTATCTGGATAGCACCGGGAAGTCAGCAGGGGAACGTCGCGGCTGCAGGGAGCGGGACGGCGACACAGAAACTCCGTTCCGAGGCCTCAGAGGACTTGGTCCAGAACAGCCCATGGTACCCTAGAGGGATGAGCACAGCCTCCCAGGGAGAGTGCATGGAATCGAATGTCCATAAATCGGCGTTTTGCTTCGAAGGCACCGGAGTGCTTCAGGTCTCGAACCCGGGAAGATCCTGTGGGATTGTGCCAGATGTCCCAGGATGAACAGTAGCAGGCCCCTCATTTTCTGAGCTAGGACAGGTCAGGAAACAGCCAGCAGCCCCAACAGAGTTGGAGGGACCACAGCCAGGTCTGCGCCGCTCCGCGCCTCCCACCCCTTGCGGGCAGAACTCCTGTACAAGGTGTGAAGCCAAGGTCTCACCAGTGCCCTCCTGTGGGGTGTGGAGGGTGGAGATAAGTCCCAGAGGGCTGGCTGGTGATCTTTCCTCCAACAGATCTGCTCAGGCAGGCTCGCTGGTGCCCAGAGGACTGAGGTCATTCTCGGCCTCCTGCATGTTGAGAAAGAGAACCACAGCCTATGGGTCTCTGTGGTCCCAGGCCTTGGAGAAAATGTTTTTCAAATTTTCCTTGGTTCCCAAACCTTGGCCCCAAGTGAAATCACAAACAAACCAAAATAGAAACGGAAATAGAGCAATATGGTCAACTCATTTGGCAACTGCTGGACTTGGAGATTGGGATGGGCCCTTTGCTTTCCAAGGGAGAGGAGAAGTCGATAAGGTGTGACACAGCGCAGCCAGTGGAACATGGGAGAGTCTGGTCACAAATATTCCAGGACCTGCTGCGGGTTCAGCCTGAACATCTTCGTTCCCCGTGTTCTTGCCCCATTGTCACCAAAGTCACCATCCAGTTCCTTGTTGCCAGAGCCGCTGGAGAGTGGCCCCTAAGACGCTGAGGGTCACAGGGATCAGTTGTTCCCCAGCCTGGAGAGCAGGCAAGAGCTTCTGGCAGCCTGACCTTGGCCAGTCACAACTGCATTTCACAGATCTAGATCGATATGGCCTCCAAGATGCAGCTCTCGGGGATTAGGCATCCACGGCCTGAAACCTGAGCCAGTTTAGAGGCCTTGAAGGGATTGAATCTAGATATTGGTGTGTACAACTCCACCCTTCAGCCCTGGAAATGATAGAAAAATGCTAAACCCCGTTATAACCAGAGAATAGCAAGGGTGCCTGGAGGAGGGGTGGGAGTCACAAGGGCTGGAGAGAGGAGACCACATTTTTAGAGCTGGCAGGGATGAAGGTGTTGAGGAAGCCATGCAACTGTAAGGGTTATTAGGTACGGTAAGGGGGTCAGCCCCTCCCTGGTTGTGTTCAGCTGGTGCCCGTGGACAAAGAAAACATCCTGTAGGGCCAACATGGTGGCTCATGCCTATAATCCCAGCACTTGGGAGGCTGAAGCAGGAGGATCCCCTCAAACTATGTAATGAGACAGTCTCAAAAAGAAAAGAAAATGTTGAATTACCAAATAGCATCTGGAAAGATCAGGGAGTCTCCTTCCTCAGGGCCCTCCCTGATATCACAGCAGTTTACCTGGCCTACCAGTCTCCAGGTTGCTGATCATTTGCTGATGGACAAACAGAACCTCACATCAGGCTCTGATGTGACACATCAGGCTTGGCTCCCTGGGGTAGGGTGGGGTACACTTCAAGGTTCCCTAGTGAGGGTAGTAGCCGTGCTGCCAGTTCTGCTGAAATGAGTGGCCATGGTGTTCCCAGCCAGGCACAGCTCCAGGCTCTAGAGCCTGGGTGGCCACAGCCAGAACAACCCATAGTGAACAGCAGAATCCCCACCAGCCTGGGCACTGAGGGGTTGGGGAAGTCAAAGCCAAAGTGGAACAGAGGCCTCACTACTCAGAGAGGAAGGTATTCCTCTTTTTTTTTTCGGCTGTTATACTGGGCCCTATATGTCAGCACTACCCAACATACACATAACATAGTTTAAATCCATCTCAGGATACATAATTCATCCTGGTTTTTGAATTTGCCATCTATTTACTTTCTTGCTATAGCC
Organism: Thryonomys swinderianus; assembly: GCA_004025085.1. Taxonomy (NCBI): domain Eukaryota; kingdom Metazoa; phylum Chordata; class Mammalia; order Rodentia; family Thryonomyidae; genus Thryonomys; species Thryonomys swinderianus. Next base: position 54,714 of record PVIC010005810.1, read on the forward strand.
TCTGGGTAGACGGTGGGCACGGGACTCTCCTGGCTTTGGGCCTGGTAACGTGGCTCACTCTGGCCAGTGGGATGCTTCCAGAGGTGAATGTGCTGGAAAGGCCAGCCCTCTCCTGCAAATCAGGGCTCCACCATGGGAAAATTGCTCCAGGGAGACTGGAGAATGAGTCAAATGCTAATGCCAACCACTGGTCCCAGGAGGCATGAAGCTGGAGCAGGTGGCAGCTCACCCTGTGTCCCAGAACCTAGGTCCAGCCTGGCTCCATGCTCAGCTGGCTGGGAGGTGCTCACTCCCACTCAGAATCCTCAGTGCTGGTGGAAAGCACCATGGTGACAACTAACAGGTGCCTGCAGGACTAACACAGAAGTCTGTGCACAGGGCGCTGGGGGGATGGGACCCTCAAACATGTGATATCAGCTGAGCACTGGGTAAACTGGTCAAGGGATAGGAAAAAGCCAGAACCTTAGTATGCCGGCTGCCCTTGCTCTGCCCAGTCCTGCCTGAGAGAGACAGGGCCCCAGAAATGTGGGCTCACCAGTTAGAGAGCCACTGTTTATACCTCAGACAGTAGGACAGAAGATTGTTACTGCTTCAAGGCCTACAGCAGAGACAGCTCAGTCAAATAAGAGGGCTTAGGCCTGTGGCAGAACTCAGATTAAAGATCAGGTTGCAGGGGAGGGAGCGGATAATTGAATGTGCCCTGGGCTGTCAGTGGGATCAGTGCATCAGGGAAGCTGTGTCTGGACCCAGTGAGCAGCCCTGGCCCCGGCCACACAGGGCTGCCTCAGGGTCTTCCCTGGGGAAGACCTTTTCTCTGGTGACCTTTTCTGTGTGTGGGAAGAGTAGGGTGCTCCTGGATATCTGAAGGCCAGAGGGCAGGCTGGCAGACATTCTGCTGTCCACCACCAGAAGTTGCCTCTCTCCTCAAGGGACATCTGTCCCCACCCGCTCCCTGGGCCTCGGGGAGGTGTGACACCAACAGAATGTGACAAAGCTTTGGGGCCACATAGTTGTCCATGGTTTCCCTTCCCACGGCTGGAGTACAGACTGTCCTTCACAGAAGCCATGGTGAGGATGCCAGAGCGGCCCACATTACTGCCTCAGATGGGTCAGCAAAAGATAAGCTGCATGGTGGCCCACATAGGGAATGTCCCCTATGTAGGAAGCTGAGGCAGGAGGATCACAAATTTTTTTTTTTTTCTGCTTTTTGAGATAGAGTCTCGCTTTGTAGTTCAGGCTGGCCCTGAGCTCAGTATGGTGCCCAGGCAAGCCGCCGTAAACTCAGCAATCCTCCTGTCTCTGCCTCCCGAGTGCTGGGATTACAGGCGTGAGCCACCACGTCCGGCATTGTGGTATGCGGTGTTGATTGTTGGTGGGCGTGTCTCCACGCCCAGCATTATATGTGGTTACCGGTGATCAAACTCAGGACCTTGCACTTTCGAGGCAGGCGCTGGAACCACTGAGCTAACCCTCCAGCCCAGGATCACAAATTTTTAACTCTGGCCTGGACAACTTAGTGACATAGCAAGACCCTGTCTCAATTTTTTTTTTTTTTTTTTGAGACAGGGTCTCACTTTGTAGTTCAGGCTGGCCCTGAGCTCACTATGTAGCCTAGGCAAGCTTTGAACTCAGTAATCCTCCTGTCTCTGCCTCCCGAATGCTGGGATTACAGGCATGAGCCACCACGCCCAGCACT
>PVIC010005811.1:0-56358 GCA_004025085.1 Thryonomys swinderianus
AAACCTGAAGCTGTAATACAGTCACTCCTTGTTCACCCCCAGACCCTGGCAACCGCCACTGTACTTCTGTCTCTACAGTTCTCACAACCCTTGACTGTCTCGTGTAAATGGACTTTTACAGAATTTATGCAGTTGGCTTATGTCATTTAATCACTTAATGACACAGTGTCTCCAGGGTCTATGAGTGTTGTAGCATATTTCATAATTTCCTCTTTTTGACCAAGACACCGTGTATTTGTTGCATATTTTGCTTATTCATTCTTCTGTCATTCGAGATGCTGCTGTTTGAGCTGCTGTGAAGAATGTTGCCATGAGTACGAGTGAACAAATGTTTCTTTGAGAATCTGCTTTCGGTTCTTTTGAGAATATTCTCAGAAGTGGAATTGCTACGTTATATAGTAATTCATGTTGACTTTTTTTTTTTTTTTTTGAGACAGGGTCTTGCTTTGTAGTCCAGGCTGGTCCTGAGCTCACTCTGTAGCCCAGGCAAGCCTCGAACTCAGCCATCATCCTGTCTCTGCCTCCCGAGTGCTGGGATTATAGGCGTGAGCCACCACGCCCGGCACTGTGGTATGCGGTATTGATTGCTGGTGGGCGTGAGTCACCACGCCCAGCATTGTATGTGGTTACCGGGATCAACTCAAGCCCTTGTGCTTGCGGGGCAGGTGCTGAAACCACTGAGCTAAATCTCCGGCCCCTCGTGTTGACTTTTAAGGGACTGCCACAGTTTCACAGTGCCTGTACCATTTTACATTTCTACCAACAGTACCAAACTATTTCTACATCTTTGCCCTCTTTGCCACTTGGTTTTCATTGGGTTATCTTTTGATAGAAGCCATCCTAATGGGTGTGAGGTGTTATCTCATCATAGTTTTGATTTGTGTTTCCCTAACGATTAGTGTTGTTGGACATCTTTTCATGTACTTGTAATTTATTTCCATATCTTCTTTGGATAAATACGAATTCAAGTCCTTCCTTAGCATTGCCTCTTTGGTGCTTGGCCCCTTTTGTTTGACTGTTGTTCTGGGTATTCTTGATAGTCTACAACCTGTTCTATTCTTAACTGGGGTTCTTTGAAATGTGAGCAACTAAAAAATTATTAGAAATCAAAATGAGGTTCCCTTAAATAGTATGGTGAATTAATGTTTGATCAACTTCCTCAGTCCAAATACAATAAATGTACACAACATAGAAGATGGAAAAGGAGAAAGAAGAGAAGGCAAAGGAGAAAAACACCAAAAAGACTGGTTCAAAAACAAGATAAATGAACATTTATAGTTAAATGGATGTACCTTGAGGCTATACTCTTAAGTGAAATGAATAGGACACATGTAAAACTGATTTGGCTCTCAAGCGTGAGAAACTGCAAGTGTAAATAAAGACGAAAATATATAATAAATATTGTGATATAGGAATAAAATGTTCAAAGAGGAAGATGAAGAAGTATGTAGGGAAAGGAAAGAAGAAAAAATGGAGAAAAGAAAGAAAAAAACGGAAACAAAACTTTTGTAAATAGGGAAGGGTAGGGTGCAAGGGAGGGCCGGGGAATGGGGAAAAAATAAGAATCAAGGTATATCATGTACAAATTCCCAATGATGAACAAGATCATAATGTATACCTAAAATGTACCAATAAATAATTTTTTTAAAAAGCCACCATCCGTAATGACAAGAGAAACGAGTGTGTAGGTGAGTAACAAAAGTGAGCCGGAAAATGCTGAGCAGACTGGAGCCTGCCTGGCAGTGGTGTTGAGCTCACTGCTGTGGGGTGCAGGGTGAGAGTGAGCCCCACATGGGCAGGAGCTGGGGCCCTGCTCACTGCTCCCTCCCAAGGAGGACATCTGGCCAAGCAGTGCACAGAGGCCACGTGACCTCCGGCTCCGAGCCAAGGTTCTGAGGATATCTGAGGGGAATAGCAAACAGCCCATCCCACCAGCTCTGCGCTGGGTCTGGGCTCTTCCCGGGTCACCCTGGACAGAAGCCCCTGAAGATGTCGTTCTGGAGTGTAGATGCCCAGCAGGAAGAGGCAGCTAGGAGGCCCTCAGAAAGCAACACGGAGAAGGGCAGAGGGATGACTGCTTACCATTATGGGGTCTCATCTCTCGGAGGACTTGCGTGTCCCGGCTGGAAGACCCTTTCACTGAGGCCCAGCATCACTGTGCGGTCTCTGGTGGCCAGCTGCTCTAGAGAACGCCATGGCTTGTCCGTGTTGTCCAGAAGTTCATGTGCTGGAAACCAAATCTCCAGAGCCATGTCAGTGGTATATTTGGAGGTAGGGTCTTTGGCTGGTCTTTAGGATCAGATGAGGCATGAAGTGGAACCCCCTTTGTGGCATTAGTGGCTTTACAGGGGAGAGGAAGAGTCCTGGGCTGGCATACTTGCCCTGTTGCCACATGGTGCCCTCTGCCATGCTATGTCGCAGCCCTCACTAGATGCTGAGAAGATGCGGCTACAGCGCTTTGGATTCCTATAAACCAAATAAACTTCTTTGTTTTGTTTGTTTGCTTTGAGATAGTGTCTCGCTTTGTAGTTCAGGCTGGCCCTGAGCTCACTATGTAGCCCAGGCAAGCCTCGAACTCAGTAATACTCCTGCCTCTGCTTCCCGAGTGCTGGGATTACAGGCGTGAGCCACCATGCCCAGCACTGTGGTATGTGGTATTGATGGCTGGTGGGCGTGAATCACCATGCCCAGCATCGTATGTGGTTACCGGGATCGAACTCAGGACCTTGTGCTTGCGAGGCAGGCGCCGGAACCACTGTGCTAAATCTCTGGCCCAGCCATGATTTTTAATAAACAAAAAACTATGTCATGGGGATTTTCTCCCTCCCTTCCTCTCCCTCTCCTTCTGTCTGTCTGTCTGTCTCTCTATTTGCAGTACCAAGGATTGAATTTGGGCCCTTGTAGTTCCAAAGTAGGGTGTGGTACCCTTGAGTGAAATCCCCACCCCAGCAGGGAGATTTTCTGTAGTTAAAAAAACAAAACAAAACCCCCCAGCAGTACAAACAAAAAGCTAGCATACTCCTTCCTTTTCCTGGGGGAAAGAATCCTGGGAAGTTGGTGTCACTTCAGTCTGTCTCCAGCCCCCAGCTGACACCCTTTGCTTGGGTCTGGCCCGGCCTGTGACCGTGGCTCCAGGTCTTGGATGTCATGTCATGAGTGTTTGTCTGGGCTTCCGGCCAAACCCTGTGGGTCAGAGTCATGTCCAGTCTCTCTAGGACAATTTTGAGACAATTTCCTGTGCAATTAGGTGGTGAGAGGCAGGGTAGACAGTGCTATTACAGCAGAAAATTACGCTGAAGGACAGACGGTCTTTGCAGCCCCAGGTGGCCACCAAGGTGGTGTAAGGGCACAGCACCTGCCTTGGTGTCGGCCCGCTCAGAACCCGGCCGGCGGGCGCCCTGTTGGGCTGGGTGTAGGAGCTGTGCTCCTGCCAGGAGGGAGCTCACCTCACCCAGAACTTCTGGACTGGATAATGGAGCTTGTCAGTCGCTTGCGGTTGGTGCACACTGGTCAAAACGCGGGGTGGGTGCAACATGGCCCCTGGCCCTCCAGAAGACCTTCGCACCCCTGGGTGTCTCCGTCAGCCACAGGGCACAGGAAGCCCCCGGGAGGTGTACTGCAGGGACGCCCGTGGGAACGGGTGGGCAGGAGGCTGAGAGAAAGGGAGGAACCGGTCAAGCGCAGGGGGAAGGTCAAGTGGGTGCAGGTGCAGCGGGGGGGGGGGGGGGGGGGGGGGGGGGGGGGGGGGGGGGGGGCGGGGGGGGGGGGGGGGGGGGGGGGGGGGGGGGGGGGGGGGGGGGGGGGGGGGGGGGCGCAGGGACCCGCGGGCCTGGCGGGCGGCTTTGCTGAAAATGCTGAGAGTGGAGCTCGGCCGTGGCCACAGGAGGCCCAGGGCAGGCGCGGGGGGCCGCCTGCCGCTGAGAGGGTCGCAGCGCGGGCGACTGTCCAGGCCGGAGGGAGCAGGAGGGTAAGTGAGGCCGTTCTGCGGGCTTCCGAGCCGTCGGGGGCTCAGGCGTTAGCTTTGACGTGGAGTGGAAAATGGACAGAGGTGGGGGCGACACGTCCTACCAGTGCTTTGGGAACGTTGTGTGGGGAAGACCAAAATCGAGGGTGACACTGGACTGTAGGCTTGAGGGGCTGTGGTTACAGCTCCATCTACTCCGGTGTTGAGGACTCCGGGCGGGGACAACGGAGAAAACAGCTGATCTCAGTCAGCTCTCAGCATAACACAGGAGAAGACACTTTCCTAAAATCTCAGCCTCTAAGGCAGAGAGAGCCCGGGAGGAGCCGCGGCTCTCCAAGGCGGAAGGCAGCGCGCGCTGTGTCCCGAGCGGACGCAGGAGCGAAACGAGCCGCGTCCTGTCTCAGAGTCCTGGAGAGGCTCCATGGGCAGCAGGAGGGCGGCAGCCGGACCAGGGGCTAAAACCGGGGGCGCCCAGAGGAACCGGACTCCCACGTCCTCAAACCCGCACAGCTCGGCTGCTGCCCTCCAAAGGCTTGGGGACCCGAGGGACCCTCTCGGAGTGGGGAGGTCCAGGGTTTAAAACTGGGTCGGTAAAGTTTGAAACTTGAAGTGGAGGAAAAGATCTAATGTGAAAGGGAGAAGCGGAAAGCTGGTAACAGTGGACTGTCAAGTTAGCAGCAGCCGGACTTAGGAACAGCTTGGGTTAATTAGGATAGAGGAAGATTCATCTGCCTCTGGTTATCTGTAGCGTGTCTCAGGTAAAGATCTAGATCTCAGCTGCACTGACTTATAACCAACTTGAGTTACGACCAGCCTTTGGGAATGGACCCTGTTTGTAAGTCAAGGGTCCACGGTACAAATGTATGAGAGAATGGATTAGGAACCCTGAGCTGAGGAAGGAGTTTTATTTTTTATGATACTCACTTTTATTTAACTGATACGTAAAAGCTATATTTATTAGTGGGGTACCACATTATATTTTGATGTCTATATTAGTTAAATCACATTGAACATATTTATCTCCCCAGTTAGTATGTTGTTATGTTAAAACTTTTACAATATTTTTTCTGGGATTTTCAAATGTATGTTACTGTTACCTGTAGTCATCCTGCTTTTTTTTTTTTTTTTTTTTTGGAGACAGGGTCTCGCTTTGTAGTTCAGGCTGGCCCTGAGCTCACTATGGTGCCCAGGCAAGCCGCCATGAACTCAGCAATCCTCCTGTCTCTGCCTCCCGAGTGCTGGGATTACAGGCGTGAGCCACTACGCCCGGCGTCATCCTGCTATATAAGAACGCCTTGAATGTTTTAAAAAAATCATTAAAAAAATCAATTTTATTGGTACTTTTTAGATACACATAATGATCACATTCATCATAGGAATTTATACCGGGATGTGATCTGTCTCGATAATGCCCCAAACTTCTTGCTCTCGACAGTGACTCACTGACCAGTATTTTCCCACTCTCCTCTTTTCTCCTCTGCTGTCTGGGAATTGTGTTTGTCGGGACTTCTTAAATATGATTCACAAAGCACTTCAGACAGGGACAAAATTGAAATGTGTCTATATCAAAAAAAGAATTTTGGCCCATGCAGCTCCCTCTAGTGATGTTGACAGATGAGACTGAGAGAAGATGGTTGTCGTGCAAGCGGAACACAAGGGGTGTGCACAGCGTTTGAGGGATTACTTTAGAAAACGAAACTCAATTGGAGCCAAGGTGTGGTGGCTCATGCCTGTAATCCCAGCATTCAGGAGGCAGAGGCAGGAGGATTGCTGTGAATTCGAGGCATGCCTGGGCTACATAGTGAGCTCCAGGGCCAGCCTGAACTACAAAGCGAGACCCTGTCTCAAAAAAAAAAAAAAAAAAAAAAAAAAAAAAAAAAAAAAAAAAAAAAAAAAAAAAAAAAAAAAAGAAACAAAGGGGAAAAAAGAGGAAAAACTGGCAAGAAAGAATGAGCTCTGTAAAAGCTATAAGGAGAAATATTTTATAAATTAAAGCATATAGACATATAAAATTATATGTTCCCGAAGGCCCCATCCATTTCTAAGGACACTTATTAAATGGCTGTCAGGTGTGTGTGTGTGTGTAGTGGCTGGTTAGGATGGCAATGCAAATCAGGATAAAGGCACAAAAGCAAACCAAGAGCAGAACCTTCAGTGATGGTGACGTGGGTCGGAGCTCGGGAGGCGGAGCGTGCACATCCCGGCTCCCCAGCGCTAACGGCAGCCACAGTGTGCGGAGCTGGGAAAGCGGGCAGGGGCAGTCGGGGCGGCCGAGGGCCGGTGAGAGGTGGCCACCTGGCACGGCCAGCAGGAGCCGGCGGCTGAGGCAGGCAGCCGGCAGGGCTCCCGAGGGCGGTGGCAGCGGCATGACCAGCGGCACGGGATAGGCAGGAGCAGTATCGGAGCTGAGGCCTGGGAGGCAGAAGCAGCGCCCTTTGCGGCGCAGTGTCGGCGGCAGGGGAGGCGCGCGAAGTCCGGAGGAAACGGAGAAGGGCGCAGAGAGGGCCTGGGGGGCGGGGCGGGCCCTGGGGGGCGGGGCGGGCCCTGGGGGGCGGGGCGGGCCCTGGGGGGACGGGGCGGGCCCTGGGGGGAGGCGGAGGCCGCGCCAGGCGGGGCAGGGGTCGGCTGGCCTGGGCGACGCTGGCCTCGGGGAGGGGTCCCAGTGCAGTGGCGGCGGCAAAAACAAGTGGCACCGGTTAAAAGGGCCTTGAAAGAAGGGGAGGCGGTGAGCACAGCGCGCTGTTCGCCGAAGGGACCTGGGACAGACGGACGGAGAAGGGCAGCCATGGGGGACGCAGGGTGCCGTGCGTGCGGAGGGGCGAGGAGCGGGCGTCGGGGTGCCGGGGGTTGGGGTGCGGGGCTGGGTCGGGGTGCACGAGTGGTAGGGAGGACCCCCTCGGGCTCTGACGGACACGGAGGGCCGAGCTAGCTTGGGGTTTTGAGCTGGGAAAGGACTTGGGCCAAAGGTGCTAACCTGGCCAGAGAGATGGGTAGGTTCGTTCTTGCCAAGAGGACCTGACGAGTCCTTCGGACCTGCCTCTTCCCGGGGCCCACTGCGGAGACCCAAAGGGAAGGGGAGAGCCTGCTGTCCCGCCCTCTAGGCTCCCCGCAAACAGGCAGGTGACCCTGGGCACACTCGGGTCAGTCTGGAGAGGCCCACAGATGTTACCGGCAAAACGAGGCGCGGGCAGCAGCTGTTGGTGATGTAAATAATAGGGAAGGATTTTCTCCTCACTTTCAAAACACAGGCTTTTTATTGTTTTGTAAACCCGTGGGTTGGGGGCTGAGCAGGCGTGGCCAGGCCCTCGTGTCCCGTCTCTGTTGTATCTTTTGCTGCAGACACTCGCGGGCTCCTGCGACTTCCACCCTGGGCACCTCAGCCACGGCCACGGTGCAGGAAGCCTGGGGACGCCTTCTGGGCAGAGCCAAGGAGCCCATCGCTGCCTCTGCCATGCCATGCCAGGGCAGTGTGGCGTTTCGGCCTCTGCCCTGTTTTCTCTTGAGATCGTGTAACCCCGGTCCCGGGTCTGGGGGCCAAGACCCTGGAAACCGGTCAGCGGTAGCATAGCTTTTCCAGCTGTCACCAGCAGGGGGAGCTCTGTCCGCGAGGCGTTTCCGGCTTGCCGACTCACCAGTTCGGTTTCTGTGGCCGCAGCCCAGAGACCCCGCCTGGGAGTCTGGGCCTGGGAAGCCTCTGCCCTGGGATCCTGATCAGGGAACCTTAGCTGCGAGGCTACAAAAAAATTTCTGGAGTAGGAAAAAAAAATGCCTTTTTTGGTATCAGTTGCTACCTCTTCCGTGTCCGGAGCGTCTTAACCCAGACCCCCAATATTCTGATATCGCTGATTTGCAGCAAGCGTCGTGCATAAGGCGGGTGTGGGCGGCCCCATTCTTTGAGTAACTGCTCTAGAACAGTCGAGTGGGATTTAAAAAAGCATAAATGAAGCAGTCAACTAGCATCACTTCCGGGTGTGTCCCCAGGTTTGTCACCAAGGTGAACATAGCAGCTGTGCTGTGCAGGGGGCCGTTCATGAATTCCAGTCCTGTTGAGTTGTCCTGATGTAGGGCGGGGGTGGGGGTGGGGGGTGGAGCTCAGTGGCGCCACCCCCATCTCGAAAACACGAGGTCCCAAGTTCTTTCCCGGTACTGCAAACAAACGATCAAAAATACCCAGAGTGAAAACCCCTCTTATGGGCTCTGGGGGCTCGAGTGCGAGTCGGGGTATTGGTGATAGGAGCGGGACGGCGGGGTCAGCTCGAATCCATTCACACAGGTTTGCAAGAGTTCCGTGTTACACTTCCAGGAGCTAACCATCAACTACAAATTAAACCGCAGGGCCTTGTGTGTAGCTCGATGGTGCAGCACCGTTTGCAAGTGAGAGGCCTTGCCTTCAGGCCCATCACTGGAAAAAAAGACAGGAAAGCAGGAGCGATACCGACCAACGGTGAGGAACACGGAGCACAGCTAGGCCAAGAGCAGGAGAAACTTTGTATATTCTTCCCCTGGGCGGGAAGAGTGTGGGGAGAATACAGCCAAGGCGGACGGGGACAGCTTGACCCCCCTCTCTCCAAATTCCCTCAAATGCCTGGGCTGCATGGTTGCTCTCCAAAGCAGAAGGGGCAGGAAGCGATTGGAAGTTCTCAAGTCTGGAGTGTGAAGGTGGGCTTTGCTAAGAGGTGAGATTAGTTAACTGCGCCACCTAGTGTCGAAGCACAGACTGCTCCAAAGAAACCGAGTTGGGAAAACATCTTGACGGTGGAAACAAACTGACGACCCTTCCATGGTTTCTTCTTTCTTTCCTCCTTCTTTTCTTCCCGCATTAATCTTTCCCTACTTTCTGAGTCACATTTTATCTAGTCCCCCCCCCAAAAGGCCATTTTTTTGGAGCCAGTGTCTCGCTATATAGTTCAGGTTGGCCTGAATGCACAGTGATCCTCCTGCCTCAGCATCCCAAATGCTGGGAATCAAGCATGTGCCACCATGCTTAGCTATAGCCACTAATTACAAAACAAACAAACCACACTCAACTTGGTGTTGTTTCCAGAGAAAAATGGATAGTGCCGAGAGCTGAATGGCATAGGGATGTGCGAATCAGTACTAGTCTCCACTAAGTATACTTTGAAATGAACTTTTTTAGAAAAGTTTTTCTCGTGTGGGTCATGTCAATCAAATGCTTCTCTGCCTTCACTACAGGTCCCTTGTCCTTGCCATTTCCTGAGACAGGGTCACCAGAATCCTTTTGTTTTGCAGTACTGGGAATTGGACCCAGGGCCTTTGTACTAAGCCACATCTCCATCCCTTTTTATTTATTTATTTTAAAATTTAAATGGGGTCTCACCACATCCCTACACTGCCCAGGCTCGGCTTGAACCTGCCATCCTGCCTCCGCCTTGCGCAGAGCTGGGCTTACAGGTGTGCACCGTGACACCCAGCCCATGAAGTACTTTGTCAGCACCTTGCAGTTTAATGACCCTGATTCACTTCCAAGCTTTATTTCAGGGAGTTTCTATTTTTTGTAGGAAAATGGTAAGAAAAAAAGAGCTTCTCTTTACTTCCCAGTGACTGGCCTACTTCATTCTGCGCCTGGTGTTGTTCTTTACTTCATGTGAATAATTGTTGATGTTTGAGTTTTCAAGGCTGAAGATGAGGGGTCTCCCAGAAACTGGAGAAAAATTCTGGCTCCATTTCCCACTTGAGAGATTCACTTTGCACCTCGCGCCCTGGAGAAGCAGCGCAGGAGTCATCAGTGACGATGATTTCCTCTTGTTCTTCAGGGACAATTTTATCGACTGGCCCCAAGCTCTTGCTCTGGTTCTGATGGTTTCTGTGTTTTCAGTGAGGATAATTCATGCATAAATGCACGGATTTCAGATGTCTTCAAACAATGAGAGCAGAGTAGGGCCAGGGATGTAGCTCAGAAGGGTGGTGCCTGCCTGGCAAGTGCAAGGCCCTGGGTTTCAGTCTGGGTTTCAAAAAAGAAAAATAAGAACAGGTAAATGCACTTTCTGCAAAGGGGACAGGACAGGTGGAGTCCAGACAGTCGCCCTGAGCATGCTGGGAAATGGACACGAAACTAGTGGCCAGCCATGGAAAGCAGACCCAGTTTTGGGTGCAGACTTCCCCGACATTCTCCAGTAAATCAAGTTACTTAGCAACTTTGTGGGCCTGCCCGATGGTACACGCACAAGGCCTCATGCTCGGTGCGCTCCATGCGCCCAGCAGTCAGTCGGCTGCCATCTCTATATGCAGACTTCATCCAGAGTGTGTGAGGCTCTCGCCCTTGGGAATGAAGGCACAATACGGCCTGGGAAATGTGCCTAAGTGGCTCCACAGGCTAGATAGACATAGAAGGTCCTAACAGGGAGAAAGAAGACCGTTTTGCCACCGTGCAGATCTAACAAAGCTGACAAGACCTGGATATTTTCTTCTCAGCTGCTCAGTAAAACACTGATTCATCAGCTGTGGTGAGGTTAATGGCTTGTGGCATTGAACCATCTCACAGGACCTGAGACAGCTTCCCCCTTCTCAGTACTGTGGATTGAACCTGGGGAGCACTGAGCCACATCCCCCAGCCCTCTTTACTTACTTTTTGTTATAGGGTCTTGCTAAACTGAGGGTGGATTCAAACGTACAATCCTTCCCCAACTCCCCCCTATAGCTGGGAGTATGGGCCTGTACCACCACAATGGGGCCTGGGGAAGCTTTTTTTTGTGGTACTGGGGATCGAACTCAGACCTTTAAGTGTCCAGGGTTGGCGCGGTACCACTTGAGCTAAATCCCCAGCCCAGCACAGGGTCTCACTTTGTAGTTCAGGCTGGCCCTGAGCTCACTATGTAGCCCAGCCTGGAACTCAGCAATCCTCCTGCCTTGCAAGTGCTGGGATTACAGGCGTGAGCCGCCACACCCTGCACTGTGGTATGTGGTATTGATGGCTGGTAGGCGTGAGCAACCACGCCCAGCATTGTATGTGGTCACTGGGGATTGAACTAAGGACCTTGCGCTTGCGAGGCAGGCACTGGAACCATTGAGCTAACCCTCCAGCCCCCCAGGGGAAGCTTTTTACGCGAAATCACACAATTAAAAGACAGATCCAAATCCTGTGTGGCTTTGAGTGGGTACTTGCCCCTTTCACTCCCTACATCCAGATTCACTTTGAGACATTATAAGCTTACAAAGTAGTTTGTAAAAGTCAACTGACTTTTCTGTGCTATTTTATGGTTCTCTTAAATTTTTGAACTCTGATAACGTACACAGTGCATTCTAGAATCTGATGGAGGTTCCAACTGCTCAAGACAAGAAGCTAATATCCAGGTACTATATGAACAAATGGTTATGTGTTCCCTTTGCTCCTGAGGAGCCCCATGCATGCTCTCTAGGGAAACCTGCTGCTCAGTAATGTCCTGGTGAACCTTGTGGCCTGATGTGCCGAAGGCCAGAAGCAGGGGAGAGAGAACATCCCATAGGATACGCTGTTGTCAGGCCTTCAGAGATCACCTTCAACCCCCACTTCACAGGGGAGGAAACTAAGGCACAAACCAGTCTCGGGTTTCAGGGTTGCCAGAGGTCTTCTCGCTGTAGTAGGCTGTTTTTCTCATCTCAAGGATGAGACTCTGCCTTTCATAAGCTACCCAATCTTTTTTATTGTTTTTGGGGACAGGGTCTTCCTATGTACAGTGGGTCCCTGATTTATGAACATGATCAGTTCCCAAGGGGTGGTTAAAACTCAAGTTGGTTATGTCAATATAGCTAAGATCTAGATGGTTACCTGGTACATGCTATAGCTGACAAGAGGCAGATGAATCTTCCATTAACCTAATCAGCCCAAGTTGTATGTCAGGCTGGATATAACTTGAGGTTCCACTGTCACTCATGCTGGCCTTGGGATGGCCTTGAACTTGCAGGGACTCTGGCCTCAGCCTCCTGAGTGCTGCAATTATAAGTATTATCCACGCTGTCCGGCAAAGATATCAAGTCCAAAGAACTCTTTAAGGAGCTTCAATTAAAGGTCATCTAGCCCACATCTGGAAACAAATCACAAGCCCCAGAACACCGACTAAGAGTGCCACCCCTTTACTTGGGTGTTTGGAGGCAAACAGATTATAGCACTAGATCCCAAACCCTCACAGTGCTAGTGCTGTGGGTCTGGAATGTGGTGCGGCCTGAGTTCAGAGCTCCAGCTGCGAGGAGGCAGAGGACGTGGAACCCAAGCATTTCACACGGCGACTCTCCCTTTTCCCACAGAGCCCGGACCGTCAGGGCAGGGGAGACTCAGTACTGGGTTTATAAAGGAAGAGCTCCACATGCCAACTTCTCTTTTCTCACAGTGGTCTGGGGGCAAGCTACCCCACCCCCATGCACAGGCCCCGAGTCCTTGGTTGTCACGTGACACCACACGGCAGGAGCGAAGGAGGTGGAGGGCTCTGGTCAGGATAGTGTTTTAAGAAGACCTCAGGTGCACACTGTTAATCGATAAGCTTTTATTTACAAGGTTTTTCCTCCCCTGCCCTGGTACTGGGGATTGAACTCAGGCCCTTGCACTTGTGAAGTGGGCATGGTGCCACTGAGCTACATCCCGGCCCTTAATTTACAAGTTTAAAAGGCTGCTTTTCTCATATTCGAGATGGGGTCTCAACGTGTAGTGCAGGCTGGCCTCGAACTCCGTGTGCAGCCAGCCTGCCCCTCCAACCGCGACCCTCCCACCTCCGCTTCCCAAGGGCTGAGCTCACAGGCTTGCGCCATCACACACACTTTACTTTTTCTCCTTTTTCTCTTCTTTTTTTACATCACCCTTTTCCTTATCTTTATCTTTCTCTTTGTCATCTTTTCTATCCTTTTTGCTCTCTTCTTTCTCCTGCCCTTCCTTCTTCTCCGCATCCCGGTTGGCAATCTTGTTGTTGATGAGGTTGTGCAGGGCGACCACAGAGCGGATCAGAGAGGCCAAGTACACCACCACCATCTGGTCGTTGGTCTTCAGGTAGAAGGCCTTGACGAACTCCTGTAGGCTGACATCAGGCAGCAGGTTGAAGACATCCTGCAGCTGGTAGATGATCTGGTGGTTGATGGGCAGCTTGCCTGTGGCCACTTTTTCTAGGTAGCTCCGGATATCCAGCAGCTTGGAGTTCAGTCCCTTCAAACCATGGACCTGGTTTGTGATCCGCTGGGACAGAGTGCCCACTGTGGTGTCTTTGATGTCTCTGTAACAAGCCACGACAAAGGCAGGGAAAAGCGTCAGCAACTGTGCTGCCACACAGGTTCTCCTACTCGAAGGAAGCACCAGCTCCGTGGGGAGGGGCAAATTCCCACAAGCTATCAATTACGTTTTTTTTGAAGTGGTGGGGAGTGAACCCAGGGCCACATGCACTCTGGGCAAGTGTTCTACCTGTGGGCTACATCCTCAGCCCTAAAATGTATCTTCTTCACTTGATACAGTGAGGTATAGATTACCTCAGTTTTGTTATTATGGGGAGGGGTTTCCTATATTTTGTGTTTCTCATGGCACCACGTTTTTCAAAAGATTATAAAGCAAAGCTAAAATGAAACTTAAAAGATTATTGAGGCCAACAGCTTAGATCTACCAGTAACTCCGAGTGATCTTGTGTTTAAGCTCTTTTAGCTGGGCATGGCGACATACACCTGTTGCCCCAGCCCCTGCGGGCCGAGGAAAGAGGACTGTGAGTCTAGGCTAGGCTAGGCCATACACTGAGATCTTGTCTCAAAAAAGCAGACTTCTCCACTTTTCTGGTCCCCACAAAGCACGGCACTTTCTCTGCCTGCATTTCTAGGATTTTCTGAGAAGCTTAAGTTGGAGTAATTTTCAGAACTGGAAGGAACCTTATTGGTTGATACACACTGGCCCGTAGACTTCCAGTAAATTATAAAACAAAACCCACCCGAAGATGAAGACTCTGCAGAACTCAGGTTGGGTTCTGTTCCATGAAGGAGGAGCACAGGCCCACACTGACTCCCCACACCTGTCCCACTCCCACCCAAGTGACTAGAGATGATCCTGTCCAATAGTCTCCATACAGAGATGGCAAAGCAGGCCCAGGGAAGGGCTGTGATTTGTTCAGAACAACAGAATCACCTGGGGATGGCAGCAGCAGATCCTGGTCTCCAGACGCCTGGTCTGGCCCCGGCCCGCACGCACAGCCTCTGGGCAGCTGTGGCTCCAGCTGTGCCTGGACTCACCGTAACAAGTGCTCTACTCCCACTTCCTCGGCCTCCTCAGCCCCGATCTCGCTGGTCACGTGTTCAAATGTCTTTGAGGTTGGAGTCCCGTCCTGGGAGGAGAGGCTGAGCTGTGGTTATCTACTTCCAACAACCAAACTGGCGCGCATCCCTCTCACTGTCTTCCCCTTCTACTGCGCGACCCACAGCAAGGTGGGTCAAGTTTACCCTGAAAGCTCGGCCTTCAAAGCTCCAGTCACTGTGGCGATACTCAGTGATGAGGTCCACTGAGGAATTACTATTAGTCTGTCTGCATGTCATAGTGGCCACAAGACTGTTTGCTGAGGGCTGATTTTAAAAGAAAAAGCCCACGGCAGGGATGGATGCACAGGGACATGTCAACTGATTTCTAATGCATATAGTTCTTTCTATTAATGGAAAGAATACAGAATACCTGCATTTGAGGCAAGAAAACACAACGTTCAACTGTTTCTTGTCCCTTGAGCCAGACAGCAGCGCACCAAAAACAGTGCAGTCACAAGTGGCTTCCTGTCAGTCTGAAAGAATCAAAGGATCTGCTGGGGTGTGGCCCACTGGGTCACCTGATGAATCTGTGCTAGGATTCGAGAGACTCTTTGCTTGGACAGGGCTACAGTGGCTGTGCTTCCTGGGAGGCTTGTAAAGACATCTGCGAGAGGCTCTGCAGCCAGACTTTCACAACCTCACAGGACCCCAGCAAACTTTTTAGCTACTAATTCTTCTGTTTCACCTTCTCCCATAACCCTTATGTCGCCTTTATTTTCTACTTAAAAATATCTGCTTCATTGCTCTCTGTGTGGCTTCAAATGCCTTTTCTAATATGGCAGCAGGGTAAAACTTGAACTAAAAGCAAATGGATCAAGACCAGGGATTAAAAACCTTATCATAATAGATAGTAATTTTATATCTAAGCCTCCCCAGGCTAAAGAAAAACAGGAAGACAGGGCAGTGTAAGGATGATGTGCAGGATGCTACACTAAAATACTCTTCCAAATTTGAATGATAAGTAGTATGTATCTAAATCCCCAAACAACCTTTAATCCATCTCTCAAGCTCTTAACTTTAGAAAGGTAAGACTAAACTTTATGTACAAATTTTCCTCTCTCCTAAAGCACTACCTTAGAACTTGAATTCAGTTTTCCTGGGACTAGAGAAAAGCTCTATTCTGGCCACCTTCACATTTATACTAGTGCCAGTCAGGTGTCCAGTGATGAAGATGGTCCTGCCATCTCATTCTTGGCACCTCTGACTGAACTACCTTTCTGCAGGGGCTGGAAATCTTTGGGGAGGAGACATTAGTCTGGAGGAGACTCAACAGTGGCTGCCTCACAGCTTAGAACAAAGCTCAGCAGACTGCAATTCCTTTGCTTCAAACTTCTGAGCTGTCATCTGATTATTCCTGGCTTTGATTTCATTCAGGAAAGGGAATTTTAGATTTCTTTAGTTCTCTATATTTCTACAGTTTGGTCACTCAAAAACTCAAGGCCACTCAAAAGAAATCAACCACCAGAGCTGGAGATTTAGCTCAGTGGTTCTGGCGTCTGCCTGACAAGTACAAGGGCCCAAGTTTGATGGTAACCAGAGACCATAATGCCGGGTGTGGAGCTCATGCCAGTGATCCCAGCGCTTGGGATACAGAGGCAGGATTGCTGAGTTCGAGGCCTGCCTGGGCTACATAGTGAGCTCAGGGCCAGCCTGAACTATAAAGTGAGACCCTGTCTTGAAAAACTGAAAAAAAAAAAAAAAAAAAAGCAAAGCAACCACCTTCTCTTTGTTAGAGAAAGGATCTGTTGACTTGAAAATGGTACAAGAAACACCCGCTTATCTGGGCTCAGAGCAAGATGACTCACGTCGTGAACTTCCTCCACGGAGATGTAGGCTTCGGTGGGCAGCCCCAGGTCCTTTGGCTTCACATCAATGATGACCAGCACCTGAGGGGGGCACAGCTTAGCAAACAGGTTCACTCAACACAGAAATAGCCATTTGGGCTATTCTAGCGATTACTAGTGCTATGTCAATCAGAAATGAGACAGAATATTCAGCAAAAATGAGTTTATATTTCAAATTATCCAACCATCTGCTTCAGTCTTCATTCCCTTCTATAACAAGCTGAGGGGTCACGTAAAAGGCTAAGATTTCAATCCTGGGTTCCTCACCTACCAGACCCTACTCAACACTGTGAACCTCAATTTTCCTCATTTGTAGTGAGGATATAATTATTAATTATGTCTTCATGTGTCTGGCAATTAGCAGGCATTAACTGTGATTTTTTTTGATTAGATTATTAAATCCATTAGAAGACTATAAAAGAACAGAAGTCTATAAAAGAACACAGTGAACTCACAGGGAAAAAGCAGTGAACTAATTCACTACCCAAATCCTTCCCAGGATGCCCCTGAATTGGCTGGTAAAGTACATGTTATTGAAGAGTTTAAAATACAGAGAGCACTTACTGAGTTAGGGCAGTATCTTTTCATGAGTTCATTGATGGCTATGTCATTCTTATGTAGTTTAGGGCCTGTGTGGTACCACCCCACTATTCGTTCTCTGGCTGGGAAGGAAAAAATTAGTTAGGTTTTAGTTGTTTCATGAAGGTTTATATAATATGCTTAAGAAGAATAAGTGTAGCAGGAGTTAAATCCTCTGTCTTTTAAAATTCTGGGCATCTACTTTAAACCTTGACATACTTCTAAAATTTAAAAACCCAAAAGCAGATCTGTCAGGAAATAAACAGGTGTGGTGGGACACACCTATAATCCCAGTAGTCTGGGATCCTGAGGCAGGAGGATTGCAAATTCGAGCCCAGGTGAGGCAATTTAGTAAATCCATCAAAAAAACCAAGAACAAAAAAACCCCAGAAAAAAACAAAACGACAACAACAAAGCAAAACAAGAGCTGGAGAACACAGCTTGGTGTGGAGGCCCAGGGTTCTATCCTCAGTACTGCACAAAAAATAAAAGGCAAACCCCAAAGCAGTACTGTGTATGACCCAGAGATATTTATTACTGCAGACTACCTTAAGAGACTAGTCATACATGAAACAACTACAGAAAAATCCCAGGCAAAGTTTAAGCAAATGCAAGTTCATGTCAGGTGTATAGCAAGTGAATGTTGGAGGAACACTGCCAAAGCAGTATAGTTTCTGTAATGAAATAAAGTAAAAGCGGTATGTGCTGGTGGCACTAAAGGTCTAGCTCTTTGATGTTCTGCTCCAAAGGACACAGTTGGACTACTGATTTGAAATTACTATCCTAGTTTTTCATTTATTCTAATTCAGCCCTCTACTGCCACTGGCCTTACTTAAGTCTCGCTAAGGGAAAAGAACCTTGGCATTAAATGAAGACAGTATATGTTTAAAACACATGCGTGCATGCAGGCACACAGAGACTCAATGTTACCCCATAACAATGTCTGAGAAAGTCAAGACTTACCATTGACTTTCTTAAACATTCCATACATGTTTTCCAAATAATCATGGTCTAAAAACCAGACAGAGTCATCTTTGTCATCTTCATCAAAAGGAACTAAAAAGAAAGACAAACAAAAAAAATTAAGATTTAGTTTAAGGAGTGAGCTAGAAATCCACAGCACAGGTTGCAGTTAGCGGCCCCTATGCCAGACCTGACTCTTTTATGTCTTTAATTTGGCCAACACACTATTAAATTTTGAGTTGCCCTTATTCAAAGCTAGGAGACTTCATATGAAAGTCCAGATTTCCAACTTTTCTTAAAAACCTAGAAAATACGGCAACTGCTGGGTAAAAACCATTAAAAAAGGACAAGTGGTTTCCAGTTTGTCAAAACCCTAATCACTTTGTAGTATTTCCCAGTTGGCAAGTTACATTATTGCCTGGTCCTTGCAGATACCAGTTAGTGTCCTCTAGTCCAGAAGAGAGACCAGCAATGACTTTGCTCTTCATTACTGCTTCTTTGATCATAAAATCAATATAGAGCATAAAAGTTCTTACACTTGTTTACACACTGGCAACTGTTGCAATGCTACCACAAGGCTCGTCAACTAAAAATGATTACTGTCTTGTTGAGTGGGTAGCCTTTGAGTTCCTATTTGAATACTTTGACAATTCAGAACCTTTCGGTTGTAGTAATAATTTTTAAAAAAGTAAAGTGATATTTTAAGCATGCTCAGAAAAATGTAGTTTGTCTTTTACCTGCAAAACTGTTGGATACATCAAGTACTTTCTTTTGCCATGACCCCAAAAGTACACCAACAACTCGCTTTTGATTTCCGACCTTGCCGATTCTGAGAGAAAAAAAAAGCACACACAGATACATAGACCCAGCAATTAGATCCTTAATGGTAAATAACCACAGAACAGCTAGAATTCAGTTTACCTGGGAACTCATCTCCCTAAACTAAAGAGGGTTGGGTTATTCTGCAATATCAAATGCAATGAGGAACGCTGAATTTCTTGCTAATGCACACTCACCCTTTTTATCTACATTGACTCCAAAGTAAGGCAAACTTGGAAAAAAAACTCAAACTATGCTTTCCTTTTCTCCTTTAAATTTTTCTCATTTTCTTTTTGGCTTCCAAGTTGCCAATTCTTTTCCAGAACACCTGCCCTACATCTACAAGCCTCAGCTGACCTATTCTGTGTAAAGTCTAGGGGTTCGGGAGGTGTTCTGACTCAATGGTATAAATGTACGACTTGCTGCCTCTCTGTCTTATTTGGGGCGGAAGTTTTTCAGGGAGAGTTATGACCTACTCCACGGCAGAAAAGCCCACAGGTCCTGTTAGACCGGGACTCTCACAAGCAGTGGGACTGAGAGGAGATCCTAAGCTTCATCCAGTCCTGAGTGAGTTTTGGGTTTGGGTGAAAGAGTTGTACAAAGCATGACACAGGAGAAAGGACAAACAGCAAGTATGACTTCAGTACATGCGCGGCCAAAGACAGCACAGCAAGCGTGACTTTCAAGCAGATGCGCCCAGGTGACCCGTCACTAATTCAATTATCTTGTAAAATTTCTCAACACGTGCAACAGGCCTAGCGTGAAGAGCTGAGAGAACACAGGAAGACCAACACAGAAACTCGCTGCTGGAGTGTTTTCTCACCTCATTCATTAATGCCAAAATCTCCAACTCGTCTCATTTAAACACAGAAAAACTGGACACCTCAGTTACATTTTACTACCATCAAACCAGATTCTCGCGTACAAAGGATCACGGGTGGACAGCACTGCCCAGACTAAACCGTTCCGAGAGCTGAGCGCGCTCTTTTAGAATATCAGTATTTTAGAAAATCGAATATCGAATCAGTATTTCGCAATTTCGGCATTTCACAATTTCCGAATATCGACGTCTCTGACGGCCTCCGGACGCATACAAATGCTCTTTTACGACACAACTTCATTGGGGTGAGCGCGGCGGGCTCCCCACGCGACAGAATCATTGCATTTTCGGCGAAACCAACACGCAGTTCGGGCCTGAGAAAGGCGGCTGGGGCCGGGAGCGGCTCTGGGCCACTGGGCTCACGAACCGCGACTGGTCTGCGGTCGTGCGGGCCGCTCGCCGCCCCACCTGCGTCCCCAGCCCACCCGCGGCCGCCGCGCGGACCCTGCAGTGGCTGTGACTCAGCAGCCCGGCGCCGCGCTCCCAGCTAGGCCGCCCCGCGCCGCGACCTCACCGGTTGAAATGATCGACCACACTGAGCAGAACCAGGGGGTGGACCACCACTTTCTGCACCGCCAGTTCCGGCATGACGACACGCCCCGCCCGCCGAGCTCAGTTCAAGAGACCCGCGAAACACCGTAAAACAGCGACTCTAATACAAATTTAGGTTCACGTTCTACGTTTCCGGTTCGGGAGTCGCCGATCAGCCTTTGTTCCGCTCCCGGAGTGCTTCGCGCGGCGTGCCCGCACTGTCGCTAGGGCTGCCATTTTGAGAAAGGGAAAGGGTTAGAGAAAGGTGGGGCTGTCTTCGGTTCCACCCCCCTCAGTGCTTTAGGTTTCAGAGCTAACGGGAGGGACCCTGGAGCCTGGTAAGGCTTGTTTTGGCATTGCTTCTGAAGAGGCGTTTCTCCTGTTCCTTTCCAATCCTTCATTCCTACCGTTCTGAAAACTAGAAAAATATTCAAAAAACCGTAAATAGTAATAATTTATTATTTCAGAAAATGTTCACCTTGTCTTCAAGTCAAAGCCCTTCATGCTGTTTTAGAGAAGTTTAATCAGCAATGTTTGCTTGGTTTTGAACTGGGTATCCAATCCAAGATTTCGTGAGTGCTCTGCCACTGAGTTGCATCCCAGCCCCCGTGAAGACACTTTAACTTCAAAAAATGCTTTTAGTGGAGATTTAAGTAATTTATCTTGTTACTTTCACTGTCAAGGAATTTCCTGATAATCTTTACTCCACACACTTTGCAAACAACGAAGGAGACAGCTACAGATTTCTGTCTGACTGTATGTTAATTTGCTGTGTAGTCAGGGCCAGAAGAATGTAATCTGGACTAGACTACAGCCCAAATAACTACTTTTCTAAATTTACAAAAGAAGTGAAGAAAAGGTGGGAAGCAACAAGATATGTTTTAGTATCTCGCTGGGAAAGAGAAACAGGAAGATTGAAATAGGAGATGTGAGAGGCAAGGATTTAAGCGTATATGCAGACGGAGAGAAATTACATTAAATTTATTTGTTAATTAAATTTAATACAGGTTGATATTGTCTTATTTTAACTTACTGTTATTGTTAACAAAAACGATACAGTTTTTCTGCAATGCGAATGACTGTATCTAATTGTTTTGTCTTTGCCTTCTCTATTGCCAGAAGATTTCCGTCAGCATTTTGGCTTCTTATCCTCTTCAAGCAGAGTCCTGATCTTTAAATAGCAAGGAATACATACTGTTTCTCTTGCACTTTTATGCATGTGTGTGTGTGTGCACGCGTGTTGTTGGTGAAAAACATAAATGGAAGACTGGTATTTGGACACCGATGATGAAATTAATGTAGTCAGGATTTTTGTGTCCACATTAAAAAATAACCACGTTTCTGTTTGTATCCTGGCTTTCTGTTCAGTTTTCCTGCTCTATTCATAAAAAACTAATGGCTGGATATATTCATTATTATTCATAATTAATTAGAAGCTCAATGCTATCTTTAAGAAGAAAGGAGTTAATTTTAGGGAAAGAAAGCCAAGAATTACTGAACCTATCTAATATACCTGTCCTAATACACCTTGGCATTAAAAAACAGCTCATTCCTTTAATTAATGTTTTGGAGACTGTGATATGCTTACAAATCACCTGAAGATCACTCTAAAGTAAAAGAGTTGCATTCATTTCATTAAGATGCTGAATTCTGAGCCTTTGAGAGGATTATGTTTGATTACACCTTGGGTTCACATTGTAGCTGTAGACCAAGCACGCTCTTCAGAAGCATCTTGAGGGTTATCTAACCTTGACTCACTTGGAGCAGTGTGACATTGACTTTGAACTTAAAAATCATTCAGACTACACATGATCATTGTGGAAAATTGAAATACTTGGATGAACAAAAATAAAAATAAATTACAATCACTTGAACCTTTCTACATAGAGAAGGCCGATAGTCTAAACTGTTGAGCCTCATCTTAGGACTACTCCAGCAGTTAGTTTCCTAGCTGTTCTTCCTGCTTCCAATTTGGCCCTCTTCTCCAGCCTCCGTGAAGTACTGGCTGGGGAGCCCAGGGCCTTTTCACTGAGCTACATCTCCAGCCCTTTTTTATCTTTTCTTTTGAGACAGTTCCTCACTAAGTCACTTAAGTTGCCCAGAGACAGGTAATTTTTCTGCCTCAGCTATCCAGGATGCTGGGATTAGAGACATGTATTACCACGCCTATGATCCTTTTAGAATAGAAAACCCAAGCCTGCACCAGAGTAAAGAGAACAGTTAATGAAGCTCCATGAACCCATTACCATCTTCAAATCCCCCTTCCTCCTTGTCTGACCCCTTAGTTCTGTCCCCAGAGCTGATCATTTTTTTTCCAATTTCTGGGGAATTGTTCAGGAAAATGAAAAGAAATGTACCTTTCAGCATCAACACATACAACTTTGAAAAACATACGCAGATGGAATTTTGTTCATAAAATTTTGAAAAATCTATTTTTAATCAAGTATAATCAGCACATTTTGTGTTGTAGCTAAGTGTCTATCACCATGAATAGCTGCACAGAATGGACTTGATTTCTGTGTAATAGACCGTCTCCATCTGCTTGGAGGTCCAGCTACAGCATTATAATCTCCCAGTGTCTGTAAACTTGGGAGGGGCAAAAGCCATCCAAAGATGTGTCTAGAATGTGTGCTAATTTTTCCACTGTCATCTAATTTCAGACTTGTGTTTCTGTAACCAAGGTATCCCAAGATTTCTTCAATATTCGATTAACAAACATGGTATGTTACTGGGTCATAAGTAGTGCTACTGTTTTAAGCACTGGTGTAGCATAAACCAAGTTCTTGCCCTCTTTGAACTTGTGGTCTTATCAAGGATGAGGAACATAAACAAAGACAATCATCATACCTTGTTACTCAACTGTTTTGAAACTTGTTCAGTTTGGAACTCAGCACATTTTGATGTGAAATTTTCTCTCACGTCTCATTTTTGGTACTCAAGTTGCAAGCTGTAACTTGTGGGTGTGAGTGGCTTTATGACTCCCTACTCTTCTCAGCCAAAACAGCTGTTTTGGTACGCTTCATGTTTTGGTAGTCATGCCTCCCAGAATCAATTAATGATGAGTCCTGAGAGGACGCTGTTATCAATACAGTCCTGAGTGAAATGCTGTGTGCCATTAGATGGTGCTCTTGGCTGAGCGAAAGCCTTTTGCAGGGGTTCCCAGTGCAGGCCTCCCGGCGTCCATAGCCTAGAACAGTTCGCTCCAGAACTGACTCTGACAGTGGGCACGGGACGTGCACACCAGTGAGATCTCAGCTAAGGGAGGCTCCAGAGAGGCTCCCCCGCTGCTGCTGTTCTCTTGGAATCCTGAGCCATTGTGTACAAGGTGTGGGTACATTGGAGACACCACAGGGGACAGGCAAAGAATGGCTTTTTAGTTCCAGCTGTTCTGGCCAGTCCAGCCCAGACGCCAGAAATGTGAGGGAACAGGCTTGATGGGTGTTCAGTCCTAGCAGACACGCTGTGGCCAGAAGAACTTCCCAGCTGAGCTCAGCCCAGGCTCTAGAATCCTGTAAAAGCAACACATCATTGTCACTGCTTTAAATCCCACAGTTTTATGTGGTTTGTTATGCAGAATGTGTAACAGAAACAGCAGGCAATTTGTGGAATCTCTGTGACCAAAAGTCCTTAGTCAATACGTTACGTGTCATCTAGTAGCTACTCAATAGATTCTAGTTCATCCACTTTCTCAGTCTCATTTACTTCTTCCAGTCTCATCTGAGGTTTTTAAAATCCACGATGAGACAGTCCCCGGCTCAAGCGCTATTCTGAGGCTGAAGAGATTCTTAAGGTGAAGTGGCATTTTGGGAAACTTAGTTGAGTGTAGAGAAACTGCAGCAGCTGCCTGGGAAAAGGGTAAATTCTTGGCACTGCTGGCACCGTTTCTGGGAAGCTTTATCCTTTTCAACTCCTCCTGAGAAGGTTAGCAGAAAGCAGCATGGATTCTGTGTTAGATTTTGTCATTAAAGATTTGATGGCTATTGAGTGGTCAAAGATTGATTTTGATTTTCCTTACATATCAACTAAGGCTTAAGATGGGAGTTGGAGGAAAACATCTTTTTTTTTGACAAAAATATATAGAGAGCAAAAGAAGTTGTCTTGAATTCACAGGATTGGTGTTTCATTGCTACTCAATTGTGTGGAGGTGGGGGGTCTTAGTAGGAAGACAGGACGAAGGACTAGTTGAAAGCCAACGTTCTGTTAATACTCAGATGTGTTCCATGTTGCCCCTGCTTTATTAAAGTTAATAAACAATGGAACTGACTTAGAATCATCCCTGACATTGTAGTCACTTTTGAGGACTGAATTCTTTTAGAGTAATCCAGAAGGGAGAAATTCACTTTTCTTTTGTTCACCAAATTCTCATGGTTAGAGAACCTGAGAGATCAAAGATAACACATTTTCTTCTGCTTTCATCATTCTCATCTTTGGAGAGTTAACTCCCTCAGACGCCAAGATCTTTTTTTTTTTTTTTTCCTTTTGAGACAGGGTCTCGCTTTGTAGTTCAGGCTGGCTCTGAGCTCATTATATAGTCCAGGCAAGCCTCAAACTCAGCGATCCTCCTGTCTCTGCCTCCCGAGTGCTGGGATTACAGGTGTGAGTCTCCACGCCCAGCATTGTATGTGGTTACCGCGGATTGAACTCAGGACCTTGCGCTTGCGAGGCAGGCGCCGGAACCACTGAGCTAACCCTCCGGCCCGACGCCAAGATCTTGAAAGAATTCTTATTTCTGTTTTGCCCGGAACAAGGAATAATGGTTTTCTGCAAAGCATTCCAGTAATTCCTTGAATTTTACAGCCTCTATTTATAATTTTATTAAATTTGGGAGAAAAAACTATTTAGTAGAACTACCACCTTTGGCCTAAGTGATATTCATTGCTAGGCTTTAGATATTCTTGGGAATATTTGGAAAATTAAGACACACACCACAGGAACCCACTGAGAGACAGGAATGGACTTCATCTGAAGACAAAAGTCAGGTAGACTATTGGTTTAGGCCAGAAGCATAGCCTCAGTTTCTGGACAGAAAGTAGCAATTCTTGGGCTAGTCCGAGTCTAATGCACACATTTGGCTCCTCTAACTCTAGAATGTTGCACTGGGTAATCTTTATGAGAAAATGGGAACAATTATTTCTTGGAAGCTCTGTGAGACATTTGGACACAAGTATCAGCACTGCTTATAGTCTTTCTCGGAAAAAAATATAAGTAAAAAACGGAAGAAGGCTTCTTAACTATTTGATAATTTTGGCTCCTTGAGGCATCTGTGCTTCAGCAGTCATGGTGGCACGGAATGACTGTAAGAGTTGGTGGGATCTAACAGTGTCAGTAGGCCTGGAGGATGTGGAAACATGCAATAGACATAGTCTAGAGCAAGAAAAAAATAAAACCAATAATACGAGGGAGCTCTGTCTGAAGTTGTTCGTGTGTATGTACAACAACTCTGGAGTTCTAGAAGTATTTGGGGGTGGGAGAAACATGGTGAGGCCCTGAGGTCCTGGAATGGCAGGGGAAGGCAGGGCCCAGTGAAACCCTGACTGTGTGTGTACACAGGATGGTCTTATGTACTTGATAAAGTTTGCCTAGACACAGCTCCCTGCCTTTTACAAACTATACACATAGTTGAAGGCCTCTGTCACTTAAAGAATTTGCAACATTTCCCTAGGAGTAGTCCTTTAAACTTTTTTTTATAATAAAAGTAAGAGAATAAGTAAAACATTGTAGTCCTTTATCAATCAAAGTTGATGACATTTAGGAAATATGGGAATGAAAAAGCAAAATTTTTGTTAGGCAAAAAGCACTTTTGGAGTATATATGTGTGTGTGTGTGTGTGTTGGACTGTGCTTATGTTATAGTGAACTTCTTTATCTGTTCTAATGGAGGTGGCTGTATCTGTTTAGTGGAGGTAATCTTTGAAAAGTATCAATGTGCTTCCTGTCTTTTGGTTTTCTCATATAAAATATTTGGTTTAGTTTATGGGAGGCATCTGTCTGTGGGAAGGGTGTGGGTCAAGAAGAAGTAAGTCAGAAAGAGAAAATATTTAGCTTCAGACATGAAAAGACGGATGATTCAATAAGGTGATAGCTTTGGAAACCAGGACACTGTGCTGTGAGATAATTTTCTAAATCTTTTTATTCTCTTTGTCTCTACCCATGATTGGAGTTCGTAGTTCCAAGGGTCCTGCTTGTGGTTCACAGAAATGCCCTGCTCACCACTAAGGCTTAGCTAGAGTCGCAAAGATTGAAGATGAGATGTAAGTCACGGTGCCGAGAGCAAGAGCATCAGCAACGCTGTGCGGTGAAGAGCAAGGCCATTCAAGTGCTCTGTCTTCCCTTCGCGGGGTTTTGTCTCAGAGCCGGAGACGGAGAGCTGATGGTGAGGCAGCAGAAGGCAGGCGAGCGTGTGTGCCTTTGCCTTGTCTGGGACTCTGGAGGGCCTTCTGTTGCCAGCTTTCCCTAGGTGCAGTCACGCTGATCTGACAGTGCAGCAAATGCAGGGACGGAGGCTTTGGTTTGGCTGCCAGAGCCCCCACTGCTCCTCTGCTGTGTGGACAGATGCTCAGCAAGAGCAGGCGGCCATGCAGGGAGGTCTCTGCTCTGCTCTGCGTCGTACAGCATCGGCCCTGATCAGACTTGTAGCCAGGTGGTCCTGCTGATTTCAGGAGCTCAAATGAGCTTCTTTTAACCTTTCTTTTTTCTTTTCTTTTCTTTTTTTTTGAGTCAGGGTCTCACTGTGTTGTTCCAGGCTGAATTTGAACTCAATTCACTGTATATCCCAGGCTGACCTTGAACTTGCAGCGACCGCCCCCCCCCCCCGCCACGTCTCAGCCTCCTGAATTTTGGGATTGCAGGCATGCACCATCATGCCCAGCAGAAAGCTTTAACTTCATTTTTCAGACCAGTTCCCCAACAACGATTAGGAGACACCTGGCTATAGACAAGCCAGGGTCGACATCTTTCAAAGATGGAAGACATCGAGCTCTAAACTGTTGTTGACAGAGTCTGACTGGCCTTGCTGGGACTGGTGGTCCTCTCTGAACTAGCCACTGTGCCTAGCCGAATAGTGTTCTGGAAGTTTTCAGTGTAGGGTTGGTTTGGGGGGCGGCCGCCATGAGGCACCAGCTCAGTGGGGTCATGTGGAGCGAGGACTGAGCGCAGCCGGCGGAAACAGGCTGGGCACAGTTCTCAGAGCACTGTGAGAACTCGATAAATATTGGACCTGGTCATCGTTAGGATCCAGGGCATTGTCTCTGTTATTATTGTTTTAAACAGGTAATAAGAATTTTGTATCTTTATCATCTGGTGTTTATATTCTAAGGAACCCAACAGAATAAGAGTTGAAATTCACTTTTGCTTGTATCATTTTTTTCTTTACATTTTGCCTCAGGTATTTTCAGATTATGAAATTGTTGTTTTTAACAACTGCTTTTTTTCTGAAAAATGTATTTATGATTATTTATTTGTTATTATTTTGATCTTTGTAATGGCTGGTTGTTGCAGAAATTCGGTTTGTTTAGAGATTTCCTTTCTTGTGCTTTACACGAGCAATGGTCCTATGCAGTGGCCTTGGATACTGACGTGGCTGTTATTCTTCTTGTTGTTGTTGTATTTCATTTAGCTGCAGATTAAAAGAACTGAAAAAATTACAGCAATTTCTAGTTTATATACAGGAAATAGAACTCTCTGCAGGAACCCTTGCATGGTGCAATATGTTAGAAAATCATTTTTCGTTGTGCTCTGAGTTGTTGAGGGTCTGGGTGGCAGTCACCAGGGAGCGGGGTTCACTGCTCTCGGGTGAAGCCCAGAGAGACCGGGGTGTGGATCTTATAGGAAATATCTCATCTGACGAGTTCATTTTCTTTTGGGTTAATGTTAGAGGTTACTGTGATTAAAACAAGACTCTTTAAGATTGGAATGGGAGCCCTTATAACAGGTGATTCTAAAAAGAAAACTCAGGGGTCAGATTTAGCCTAGGGAGGCACTTTGGCTTGACCTCGTTACACCTTTATTTTAGATCTCCCTCTTCTTTTCATTACAAGTGTTTGCAGCTTTAATAAAAATAGTTTGCTAACAACTTAAATAAGGATTTCTTCCCTTTTTGATGAGGGCTGGAGTTCTCAGGATGCAACTCAAGGTCTTGACTAGGTAAGTGCTGTACCCCTGGGCTACACCCCAGCTCACAACTTAGTCTCTCTACGATCTGGAATGTCTTGATTATGTACAAACACCAGTTCCACACAAGGAGTGTAAAGATTATGCACTGCAACACACTAACCCCACCCCCCAAAACAGGAAGGGAATCAAGGCACGGAAGGAGGAGGAGGGAGGGAAGGGCAGAGGGTAAAAAAGAATTAAGGTGTGTTCTGTGATCCAGCAACACCATACAAAGAGTGTAAACCTTATGTACTGCAGATGTGCACTAATAAACTAAAATAATAAAAAATACAATAAAAATATCTGGAGGCTCATTTTTTTTTTTTGGTTGTCTTTCTGATTCTCTTCAGAATCATTCTCCATGGTTGTGTGAAAGGAAACATTTTTCTTCTCAGTTTTACTTGCATTTCAGATGTAGCTCTATGGATTTGGTACAAGGCTTGAAAGCAGAAAAAGCTCTTTTATTATTAATTTTGAAAAATTTTAAATATTTTTGTTTTTTTTTTGAGACAGGGCCTCACTGTGTAGTTCAGGCTGAGCTCAGATTCATAGTCCTCCTGCTTCAGCCTCTCAAATGTGGGATTGTAGGTGTGTGTGACCATACCCAGCAGAAGCTCATTTTAAAGATAGTTTCTTGCTTTTTTTTTAAAGGACAGTATATTAAGGAAGCGCTTGTTGTTAATGTGAAACTCTGAGGGAACTATATTAAATAACAGCCATTGAATGAAAGCTCACCACCATAATATTAATCTCAAATGTGGCAGTTAGTTTTTGTTTTGTATTTGCCTTCATTTTTAGGCTCAGGAACACATACCTGAGTGTCAAACCAGTCTCAAACTACGTAATGTTCCATCTAACAGGTTTTGTATATGTTTACCTGAGCATCACAGGGAGTCAAAATATACCCACATCTTTTTTCTTTTAGGAAAACATGTATTTTATCATAATGGAAAGTTGGTATGATGCATAGTGGTGCACCCAGGGAAAGCAAAGCCCCATCTATGCGTTCCCCATTGGCAGATGAAAAGCAAGGTGTATTCAGTTGCTCCACAACAGCAACAGATGAGTTTCTACATGGGTAAATGCTCACTGCTAAGTTTCTGTGCATTTAGGGTTTGTTTTTAGGAAACTTTTATTATGATTTCCTGGTAGAAAATGGGCCAATTCAGTACGGTAGCACTTGAAAAACCAAGTTTGTGGATCAGAGATTTAGCTCAGTGGTTCTGGCGCCCACCTTGCAAGCACAAGGTTACTTGTTCAGTCCCTGGTACCAACGAAACAAAACAAAAAAAGAAATCATCAGATGACTCAGGCATGGATGATAAAAATGATAATAACTTTGATGCTGGTCATGTGAGCCAATGTTTCTGACAGTGAAATGGAGCAAAAATTGACTGAAAAGGACACTTGGAACGTGGACCTCCTTGACTCAGATGATGAAGGACACAGCGATTCGAGTACATATTTAACTAGTCAAAATGTTGCAAAATAACCACACATTCAAATGGAATGATCCAATGTTAGAATTAGATCCAAGATCCTCACTGTACTTTTGGACCTGAACTGGGAAGTGCAAAGAGGTGACAAGAAGGGCCTGTCATGTAGGAAAAGAGAGCTGAGCACATGTGCTGTCTGGATAAGCAAGACATGCGCATGGAACGTGCAGTTGTCATGTGTGAAGGCTGACTTGGGTGTGACCACTGAAACCAAGATTATTTTTGTTGTAGAGTCAATCAGTAATCAATATTGGGAGTGTAAAATATGAAACACCTTTACTTAGGGTCTGAGAAATCACAATTCAAGAGACAGAGTCTTAGGAACAACCATATCGTGTTCTGAGGGGAGAACACAAGGCTTAAACCGGGTTTAAGAAAGAATAACCTACAATGATTGATGCAAATCTGAATCCATGAGTCCATATCTACTTGGTCAACTTGTGGCTAAACTGGGACTAGTAGTACACGCCAGTAATTGCAGCACTCTGGGAGGCTGGGGGAATTCAAGGCCCTCAGTTCAATTCCCACTACTGCAAAAACCAACCAACCAAACAAAAATCTTTGCGGTTAACAGCTATGGGCACTCTGAGTCAGTGTAAGAGCAGCCTGTCAGGTGATCATGATTTCTCTGACAAAAGTGATTCCATTTTGGATACAATTTTCTGCAACTTCTTAGAACCTCTTAGTTGCTCCCAGGCATCTTCCATATTGTTGGCATTTTTACCCCTTAAAGTAAAATGCTGGTGTGTTACTTCCTTAAAGCCCATCAAAACCTTCTTAGTGCCTATAGGATAGAGTCTGTACTTTAAGCTAGCCACGACTCGTAGACTTCTCAACTGGGTCTTATTCAACCTGTCTGGCCTCATTTCCTTTGTCTCCTGTCCTTAGTGCCCCCTCGCTCTAGTCATTGTAGCTACTGGGCTTCCTCTCATCTCATTCTGGTGACCCTTGACATCTGTGGTTTTTTCTAGGTCCTCTGACAGGTCCTGTCTCCTGTCGCAGCTTTGCTGGCCTTCCGGGCAAGGCTGGGTCCTCTATGTACCTTGAGCATATTTCTTTTCATGAGTCCTCCTGCCTGTAGTCATGCTCACGTGTCAGTGTCTCGATGGTTGAAGGATATGTGTGAAAGCCATGACCGTACCTCTGTCATTATTTTAGCATCTGTACGAGCAAGAGCCAGACATTTACAAACCATATTGTGTAATTGGGGTGGTACGTTACACACACACACATATTCTCTGCAGTTTCTTGTGTGGCCCCTGTGTACACACTCAAAACAAAGCTCATGAGAATGAGCAAAACTCCTAGATTAAGAACTTCTCTTGTCAGTGCGTGTAATTTTAAATATGTATCTACTGTTTTGAATACAAAAGAAATATGCAGGGATGTGAGTAGGAAAATTGATGGACTAATGAAAGTTCTCAAAATGAAAATGGCATATTCTGGGTACCTGTAATTTTTCAGTTGGTACAGTGCACAATTTAGGTTGGTGTCAGATGACCTCTTCACCTTCATTTCTCTCTTAACACCTTTTATCATAATTTCTGAAGCTCTTCTTTGTAGCTAGAGTTTAAAGTCCTGAGGCAAGCTCTTCAGAACTCCAACATCTGCTTAGGGCTGAACTGGCACGGGGAGAGACTGAAAAGCAGTGAAGAGTCTTTTCAACAAAGTACTTAGCATTTTAAATAGTAGATGTTTGAAAAAAATGGTAATAGTAGTGGAAACTCTTCTACTGTCACACACAGGTAGAGGAATGTGAAGCTGTTTAGTGGATTCATACTTGACTTCTCAGAAACCTTCTTTTACAAAGATACTTCAAACTTGATTTTGATGAAATTAAGCCAGTAAGAATGTAGACTTTTCCTTGAGCGTGGATTTATACTTTCTCCTTTAAAGTTCAAACCATTTCCCTCTGACATCAAAGAGCCAGGATTGAAGGCTTTTACAATCTTATTTCCAACATCACTAGGACCCTAGGATAATGTTTTGAAAATTAGGAAGAGAGTTTTAAAATAATTAAATGTTGGTTTCTTGCCTGCCATTTGATGCTGAATGTAAGGTACTGTATTCCAGATTAATGACCATTTTACAGAGCCTTTTTAAAAACCTTTCATGACTTTTGTATTATTCTCAAAAATTTCAGGAGCCTTTTTAAGATTTAGAAGCTTCTTGTGGACTTTTTGAGCTTACGTCTTTTGATTTTTCTTTTATCTTTTTGTTCTGTAATGTGAAGAACTTGTTTAATTTGTTTTTCCAGCAGAGGGAGACATCTGACCATGAACACAGGACTGCTACTGCCAGGAGTCTTCTGTAGCCCATTTTATCAATATACATAAAAAACTCAATGTTCAAATTAACTAGTTCAATAAGTAATTTAGCTCATTGATTTTTGGGCATATCCTAAGTGCCATTACAAGCTACGGATATTTTAAATGCCATTACCTAATAGAAGGAATGTTTTAAGCACCTTTTATTGATTTTATTACTGCTTTATTTTGCTGTCTTGGTTTAAAATCATTTTAACCACTCCGTAATCAAGAAGAAATATATCGTTGGTGAAATACAGTCAATTTCCTAAAAACCTTTGACATCGTTAAATAAGGAATTACAGTTGTTAAATCATGTCAGACACTAGCTGAGGGACAGAGGAGATACAAAGTTTGGAGCAGGGGCCGGCGTGCCCGTGAGCCTCGCTGACCCCTCGCCGCAGGTCCGGCGTGCGCCGGGCACACTCCAAGTGTGTGTGTGGTTTTACATCAGTGAGGAGGGTGGAGGAGTGACAGCAAAATGCGATGACAGGGCCATTATAGGGCTTTTTAATGACCTCATGTAACTTTTGGTTAAAATGATTCTCTAAGCAATTTTGTAATTTCATTTGCTTTTCTTGATAGATTATAGTGTATTGATATTCTGCATAAGAGGGAACCAAAGCACTCACAGTTGTTTTTTTTTTTTAAACCACTTCCTTCTTCTCATTTGATTTTATATTAATGGTATTACTGAGCTGATCAGCTGGTAGACAGACAGGGAATATGGCCCATATACTGCTTCATCAAAGAGGGGCAGGAGTGGGTAGTGAACACTAAATCGCTAATGAGTTGATTGCATTGACTTCTGATGTAATTTAACTAGAGAGTGGCAAATATCAATACCTGTATATGATTTGGCAGATGGTTGTTGAACTGTGATGAGAAGTTTAGAATGATTCTGGGTAAAAGACCACCTGGCAGTGACCCAGGAACAGAGAACTGAGTTCTCCTCATTAAGTGGAATAGGTCCAGAAAGTCAAGTGTTTTGATCATTAATAGAATCTTTCCTTTTAGCAAGTGTTAGCTTCAAGAGGAAATTGATAATTATGCACAGGTCTATTAAATGATCTTAGGGAGAGCTCTTTTCATTCCTCCAAATGAGTTCATATCTACCGTTGTGGTAATTATTCACTGGCAAGGAAAGAAAACTAGTTAAAATGGTGCTAGGCATTGTTTCCAGTATGTTGGTGAGGTTAGAACTATCTGGAGAGAATATCTATTTGAAGCTGAAAACCAGATTCAGCTGTAAATGGAATGATTATTTTGTATTATATTATAAATGAAATAAGTGTGTTTTCATAGAAACAGCACGAGCAGTTTTGAGTGCACAGTGGCGAGATGCGTGACTTTGCTGCAGGTGTTCCATAGATAAAGAACATCAAGGTGACACCTGCCTTTCATTCAGCGAAGGAGGACATGTCCCATGTGTGTCCCATGGAAGAGCTGGAACAGGAGTCAGGAACTAAGTGACTGTCAGTGTAATTAGAAAAAGTGAAGAAGTAGTCTGATTTACTCAAATTATAACTTCTGCAGTTTGTTGAGTTTTATAGGCCTTTCTTTTCTTGCCTAATATATCCAGATCTAGTGACCACACCCAGTGCACTATGATAGAGCTACATCTCTGGCTCTGGAGACTCATTTATAATTCTCATGCATATGGACTTCTATGTCACACAGAATGTTCATCTTTAAATTTAAAAACAATTTTTTCTTTCCCTTCCTTCCTTCCTTCCTTCCTTCCTTCCTTCCTTCCTTCCTTCCTTCCTTCCTTCCTTCCTTCCTTCCTTCCTTCCTTCCTTCCTTCCTTCCCTCCCTCCCTCCCTCCCTCCCCCCTCTCTCTCTCTCTCTTTCTTTCTTTCTTTCTTTCTTTCTTTCTTTCTTTCTTTCTTTCTTTCTTTCTTTCTTTCTTTCTTTCTTTCTTTCTTTCTTTCTTTCTTTCTTTCTTCTTTCTTTATCTGTCTGTGTTTCTTTTCTTGTACTAGAGATTGAACCCAGCCTCTTCACACTGAACTACATCTCCAGCCTGTTTGTTTTGATATAGGGTCTCACTAAGTTGCTCAGCCTTCTTTCTGGCTCAGCCTCCCAGAGCACTATAGCATTATATAGCACTATATAGCATTATAGGTGTGGAACCATGACCCAGCTGGTAATTTCAGATTTACTTTTTCATTTAGTTGATGACCATGCTCTTTCTTGCTACTCTTCTAGCTTCACAGGATTTCTGGATAGATTTAGTCTATTTCTGGTAATGGTAGGCTGGAACAGCAGAACGCCATAGCATGTTTTCTCCCTTCTTGTCTAACCCAGTAGTTTCTACACTTGATCTTAGCCAAAAGGCCGAGAAGTGATAACCCACTAGTTTCTTTATCTCTTAGCTTTCCCAGCCATGTTCAGATGTTTAAAAATGTATTTTGTAAATTACAATCATAAGAACAATGTACTATCAGGAACAAAAGTACAACCCAGTGTAATATTCCAATGTTTATTCAAAGTAGAGGCCAGTCTTCCTCCTCAGTTGGTATTGGCTGAGGCAGAGAAGCCTGTCATAGTGGGGGAGCAGGTGACTTGCCATTTTTTCTCCCTTCCCATCCATCCCAAGGTTTAGGCTTGCAGCAGAAAGGAAGGAAGGAGGGCAGAGGTCAGGGATGTGTTCCTTGGGATGGGTTGTGCTCTCTGGGCTTGGGGTCCCTCTTGGGGAACACTGACTACAGCTCTCATGCCTCTCTTCTGGCCACATCCCAAGCCCCTTCTCTTTCTTCTACCCTGATACTTTCCAACTAGGATCTTTTTTTTTTTTTTTTTTTTTGAGACAGAGTCTTGGTTTGTAGTTCAGGCTGGCCTTGGGTTTACTATGTAACCCAGGGAAGCCTCCAACTCAAGAATCCTCCTGCCTCTGCTTCCTGAGTGCTGGGATTATAGGTGTGAGTGACCACGCCTGGCAATGTGGTAGGTGCTACAGATTGCTGGTGCTGTGTGACCCACCACGCCCGGTATTGTTGTATGTGGTTACTCGGGATTGAATCAGGGACCTTGTACTTGCTAGGCAGGGGCCGGAACCACTGAGCTAAATCTCCTGCCCCCAACTAGGATCTTTTATAAAACGTTTCCTGAATGAAATAAAGCATTTAAAGTACTCTTCTTGCCACATGTTTACTGTACAAATGAATGAGTGATTTATTGGTTGCCATTTTTACAGAGAACTTTCAAAGCTTATCATAGAGCCATCCTATAAGATAGATTTAGAGGAACTCAATTTAGATGGACTAAATTATTTACAAGGTTGCAAAGCCAGAATGTGGCTGAGCATGGATTTGTACACAGCACTGTCCAGTGCCAGAGTTCTTGGTCCTTTAGATGTAGCTCTTATTGTTTTAAACTCTTCCCAGGAATTTTGGTGACTACTCATGGGTTCACCGTCTGCCTGTTCATCATCTGGTGTGGACCTGATCTTAGCAGTTTCTTGAATGTCAAGTGTGCTGTCTGTCCACAGGGCTGCTCTCCCAGACTTTCACATGACTTTGGACAGACTTGACTTTTCCTGGGTATATACTTTACTTCCAGGGACCCTGGCCAGATTCCTTCTAGTGATTTCAATCAGAAAGTCTAAGAAATTTATCTTGATAAGCCAGAGAGAAGCTGGATTTTCCCTCCGGTAGGAAGCCATGGCCCATGTTGAGTTTGGGCCCTCTGGAAATAATCTCTGAAGGGAGGCAGGTGGTGGGGACAGAGAACCTTACCCCTGTCCTTTTCCTGCAGCATTTCAAGAACCGACCCTGAGTTTGAGCTATTAAAGCTCTGCGGATTGGCCTCAGGTGACTCTGAGGAGGACCTGGCAGAATGTAGCTTCCCATTTATTCTTGTTCACACACGGAGCATGAGGTTAAGACTATCTGCTTTGGAAGGAACTGGTCAGGGTTAGACTAGGAAAAAGCAAACCACAGAAAGAAAACAAAACCACTGGAACATTAATTCTAATTTCAGTAAAATGTCAGTTAATGAAATCCTAATGTTTAAGCTGGGTCTTGGATATATACCAGTATGAAACGTGTGCTCAGTCAGAATGCGATGTGGAAGTTAGCTAATGTCCCACCCCTTGTGGCAGACTTGGCCACAAGTAGGCATTCTGAAAGTTTGATTTTTAAATTCTCTTGTTGCTTGGGACAAAATAAAGTTGTGTCTGGATGGTGGTCATTTTCCAGTGTACATACCACTATTCAGCCAGTGTGTATTGAGCCCTAATCTTTTCTTGATTTTGCTGTAGAGATCTGGTCAAGAAAGTGCATTCAAAATTTTTGTCTTTTCTGGATTGTAAAATAAGTGAGGTCTTTTGGGGAGGGGGGGTGGAGGATGGACTTTAGGGCCTTGTGCTTGGGAGGCAAGTAAGGGCTCTACCACTGAGCTAAATCCCTGACCCCTACTAAGTGGCATCTTTGAGAAGAAACGTGAGTCTAGTCCTATTGTTGGATCTATGGAGAATTTAGCCGTGATCAAGAAAAGACATTCTTTGCTGTTTTGAGTCTCAGCTTTGTCCTCAAGAAATTACAAATACCAAAGCCTGCCCTTTAGGATTTTGTGTGGTTGTTGTGGCAAAGCACTTGGCGCTCGTTGGAGAGAAAGGCTGCTCAGGGAGACAGCACTGTCAGAACTTTCCATATCACTTGTCCTCTGAAATATGGTTTCAGAATTTCAGGACCCCAGGACCTAGGGTTGAACTGGCAGCTGATCGATGCTACGGAATTTAGAGTTCTTGTTTCGATGCTGAACCAAAATTTGCTTTGGCTAAATGAGGAAAAGCATACAATTATGGTCAGAAATGTAATAATAAATCTACTGTAACAATTTTCTTCCCACCACATACTTTTTCTGGTATTTATCTGAATATCCAGCTTTCATAAACCAGAGGAGAAGGTAATTTCAATAGTACCAGCGGGGCTGTGAGTACACAAAGCCATTTAAACTATGATCTGTTTTATCTGTCCAATGTGCATATCTGAAGGATTTCTTTCGTTCTGTTTTGAAAATAGGCAAAAGGAGACAAACAGTTAAAAGTATGGAAGGTCTATATGTGCTGCTTTTTCTACACCTTGAAGACTAGCAAAATCTTTAATATGAGACTTTATTTGTACAAAGCAAAACTTCAAAACCACTCAAAAGCTTTTCTTATTAACTGCTGTCAGTCCTGTGATTTACAGAGGCAATAAAGAACTAGAGGGGGCACATTTATCATGGAGTTCCACACACCAGAAGCCATTTTCTCCAGTGGTAAAGGCAAGTGATAAAACGAAATTCTTTTGTTCTAAAGCAAGACACATTCTCGGTGCCCTGTTCTCCAAACCTGGGCACACCAGGCTTCTCCGGTGGCAGCTGGCATCACCTCATCCATACTCAGTGATAAATTATTAATGAGAAACATTGCTGGTCCACCTGGGACACCTGGCTGTGAATAGCATTCCCCTCCAACACACGAGAGTTAGCTGCCAACACATTTGTTGTATAAATTCCTGGCTTACTTTGTGTAATCCTTGTGTGTGTGTGCGTGTGTGTGTGTGTGTGCGTGTGTGTGTTTGTGTGTGGACCTGCACTTTCATTTTGAAGATGGTGGATGAGAATGTTAAATATTTTGGAATTTTGTTGTTCACTTTTGTTTTGTTTAGTAAAAATCTAATGTTTGGATTTTGAATCTCAATTTTTCTTGTAGCAGAGAATGTCTCATCTGAATTTTGATAGTAAAAAGCAAAACCAGTTTCAGGCTGTATTTTTTTTTCAATTCACTTTGTATTTGATTTTGATTTTGTGTTTTGTATGGCAGGTATGATACACAGAGACTCTTTTAAGCTTCTCTGAGCTTTGATTACATATTTGTGGGTTTCTGAAGTGAATTAGTCAGGCATTGAGCTGAGCTGGACATAAAAGCCTACCACAGTTTTGCTGTTTGGGAGACAGACAAATGGAGCATTTTTGAATATTCTATAATTGAGTACATCCATCATCCAATAGTATTTATTAAGCACCCACCTGTGCATGGCAATGTGTCAGGCACAAAGATTACTGGGAAAAATGTCTGTGATTTGGAACAGAGACAATGGCACTGTTTGTGCTTAGAGGACACTGAGCACAAATATTAAATTGTGAATGCTCCTTCTGATAGAGCAAGTTATGTGGTTAATTTAGTCTCAGAATGAGACAAGAATGCCCAAGTAAAGTCTCTTGATAGTTCTCAATGCCACAATAATTTACTCTGCTCCTGATTGGTCTACTAATGAAAAATAATATGTTCAAAAGATAATAGGAAGGCAGAGACCATGAAAAATCTGGGAAAGTAAAGAAATTCAGGTTAGATACTTTTGTGAATTTTTGGCCATTCTTGTAAACTTTTAGCTGGGAAATGGTATTATGTGGAATAGTATTCTGTGGGAGTTTCACTTATCTGTCCATCCTTTGGAATGTATAATTTAGTGGGTATTCTCAGGATTCTGTCACTATCAGTTTCTCTTCACAGGAAAGGGAAATAGGTCCTCCTGTCAGTAATTTGGCAAAAGCGCTGAAAAGCCCATTTATCCCTGCTGGAGAGAAAGCAAACCACCCCTGGTGTGAGGGGACTTGGCAGAACTTATGGGGATGAACCCAAGTCAGCAGCTTCCAGTGAGGCTTTTTTTTTTTTTTTTTTTTGAGGCAGGGTCTCACTTTGCAGTTCAGGCTGGCCCTGACCTCACTATTGGCCCAGGGGAGCCTCAAACACAGCAATCCTCCTGCCTCTGCCTTCTGAGTGCTGGGATTACAGGTGTGAGCCACCACTCCCGGCATTCTATGTGGTCACCGGGATCGAATTCAGGACCTTGCGCTTGTGAGGCAGGCGCCGGAACCACTGAGCCAAATCTCTGGCCCGAGGCTGGGTTTTTATTTTCGGAGCATGCTGACTGCTAGACATCCTTCTAGAACCCACTTAACATTTTGCTCTGTCCCATCCCTGCCTTTAAAAGAAATTCACTGCTGTGGAAAATGTGGGATAGAGAAATAAATAAATAAAAAGAAGAACAATCATTGGAATGAAGGAGTCACATGTTTTACGTGTTTTGCAAAGGGACTGCATTCACCTGGGAGATAGTAGAAATTGTGTACTTGCTGTGTTACATAGGCAGGTTTTAAATCCCTGAGCTCGAGAGAGTCTCTTGCCTCAGCCTTCCATGTAGCTGGCACTACAGATGTGAAACGCCAGGCCCAGTTTGGATGGTGAGGAGCTTAACATTATGTTTCATGCTGTGCTTCTTAATGGTCTTTCCTTGACCAAAAGGAAAAACTAGCTGTTAGGTTGTGGAGGGGAGCATTGCTACCAACTGAGACACGTGGAGAAAAGAAAAGATACTTGGAAGGCAGAAGTTTGGGCTAATTTGGATGTCTGGACACTGTTGCAGAAAAGAACATCATAACTGTTTGCTGTGATTTTAGGTTCATACTTCACAGTTGGAAAGAAAAATTCTTTAGCAGAGGCTTACTTTTTTATATGACTTTGAAAGGAATTACATTTTATTTCTGACACTTATTGTATTGTAAAATCTCTAGTCTCTGATACTTAAGGTGGAAACTTTTAACTTTCTTTCTTTAAAAAAAAAACACAACAGAACTCTTGGGGCTTTTTAGTACTATAACCTCTCAAATAATCCTATAGCTTTGAAAAATGAAATACTTTATTTTATGAAGCAGTTTTGGGGTCAATTTTTCCCCTCTAAAATGTATGCTTTTATGTTGGGTAGTTTAAAGACCAGCTGTTAACTGAAACCAACCGTCAACCAAGTTGCATAGAGCTGTGTTTCCTATTAGTCTTGTATCTTTCCTATTAGTCATTTATGAAAGGTACAGGAACATCTGTATCCTCCAAACAAAATGGAAAAAACAGATGTCAAAACCATACTGGATTGATGGTTTGCTATGTTTTTATTAACAAAAAGCTCACTAATTATTGGTGGATTATGAAAGGAGTCCTATTTTGCTAACTTATTGTACCATTGTTAGTAGTGGCTTGCAGTTGAAAATTGATGTTTTACTAGAATGTCAGAGAATTAAGAAAAAAAAAAAGAGTTGAAGTTTATGCCTGGGAGCACCATGAAGGAGAAACTATGACATTTTCAATAGTCAGGCATGTATGAGCCTCTAAAGGTGTGTTTATTATGTTGTCATGGTGAGTAGTGAATTAAAAAAATAACAAGACTGCTCCTTGGGTAGTTGTGACTTATTGGTAGTTATCTTTACAAGAGTTCCATGCTGACTTAAGTAAAGATCTTCAGGGAAAAAAGAAACAAACTTTATTTTTCAAATAAATTCAGCTAAGAGCCTACAGGCTTCCATGACACGGCGCTGAATTATTATTAATGCACACTGCTGTGAGAATGACGCTGGCTGCTCTTAACAATAGCCCCTTCCTCTGGAATTTCAGGAAAGTGGTAGGAAAATGAGAGGCAGATTAATGTGCTGATGCTGAATTAAATGTGCTGGTTGACGGGCGCAACATTTTTATCGTTATTTGTGCAAGGGAGTGTAGAGAGAGAAACCGTTATTTGGGGTCAGGTCACATGTGGGATTGGTAAAGTTCTCAGAGGCATTTTTGGCAAGTGAGGGCGTTGGTCTTGGTCGGAAAAAGGCTTTGCTAGCTTATTGTTTGACCTTCGACGCTCCATCTCTCTCTCCTCCTGAGTGTTAGGTGTGGTGTTTTGGAAGGCGAGGACGTGGTCTTTCAGGCGTCTTTCTTGTGGAGTTCAAGTCTATTATTAAAACAAAATTGCTGGGGATTTAGTTCAAGTAGCCCTGGACCTAACTTGGAAGCAGAAGGGCCCGAGTTCAATCCCCGGTACTGAAAAAAAAAAAATGATCATTAAGACCACATCATTGGCACAACGTTGCTATTTGCTGATTTTGCATCTCAGTGATTCGCAGATTTGCTTTTATGACTATAGGCATCTTTCTCATTTGGAATTATCTCAATGTCAAGGCTCTTCAGCCTACGTTTCCAAATTCATACCCAGCCACCTCTTTCCCTGTGTTCCTCTTCTCCCTGTGCTCCATCTTTTAGCTATGCAAGACTGCTGTTCTGCAGACATGCATCCTGAGTCTTACTGTGTTGTCTGTGTGGGATATGCTGGCATCCACCATCCCGTAAAGCCCAGGTCACACACTATATCCCTTTGGAGGATGATTTCCAAGTCCCTGCTTCTTATTTCATATAATAAGCTTCTCACCTTCTTCCTTTCCTATTACTATTGGGTACAGTGCAAACTTTGTAGGCCCTGGAAGTTAGTGGTGATGTGATTCTCGCTTCAAACTTACAATCCTCTTGCCCCAGCCTCCCAGAGTGCTGGGATCACATGCCTAATCCACTGTGTCAGGATTAGGTTTTCTGTTTTGTAGCCTGCACGTTTCTAGTCCCCTGTACTGCGTGAATCCAGCTTCCTACCAAATGTAGCTAGTTGACTGGGACATGAACACTCCACAAAGCCAGCTGTTCCATGGCTGCCCAGAGACCCACCCACCTGTGCCCACTTGGAATTTGACTCAGAGACAAGAGTGTAGGAAATTGTGTACAGGAAGCTGACCTGAAGCATCACGTGGTATAGAGGCCTGAATCAGTGTCATGGAGGCCAGATTCAGATGGAAGCAAAGGTTGTGGTGGGGCAGAAAGCATGAGTAAGTGGAACCTGACTGTAGAGAGGACAGAAGAGAGCCATACACAGAGAACCAGTGACGAGAGACGGATGGAGAGAAGCCATCTTGGACTCTAAAAGTGGGGCTTCACAGGGTCTAGAACTATACTAGGGAGGAAACACTAGCCATTCCTCGAGGTAGTTTAGTGTTGTCTGTTAAGATTACAGCTGTTGGGGGCCGGAGGGTTAGCTCAGTGGTTCTGGCGCCTGCCGTGCAAGGTCCTGAGTTCGATCCCCGGTGACCACATAGAATGCTGGGCGTGGAGACTCATGCCCACCAACAATCAACACCACATACCACAATGCTGGGCGTGGTGGCTCATGCCTGTAATCCCAGCACTCGGGAGGCAGAGATAGGAGGATTGCTGAGTTCGCGGCGGCTTGCCTGGACACCATAGTGAGCTCGGGGCCAGCCTGAACTAC
This sequence comes from Thryonomys swinderianus, assembly GCA_004025085.1. NCBI lineage: Eukaryota > Metazoa > Chordata > Mammalia > Rodentia > Thryonomyidae > Thryonomys > Thryonomys swinderianus. The sequence continues at coordinate 41,902 of PVIC010005811.1, forward strand.
AAAGCGAGACCCTGTCTCAAAAAGCAAAAAAAAAAAAAAAAAAAAGATTACAGCTGTTGGTTCAGGTCATGGGCTCTGAGAGGAGAGTGACAGAATGTGGCTCTTGTGGCTGGCACTTCCTGCTGTGTGATTTGAGGACAGTTCCTCCTTCTCCCTCTAGGCCTTTGTTTCCTCGTATGTAGAATGGTGACATGTTAATACCTATATCCTAGTGTAGTTGAGGAATCCAGCGAGGTAAAGTATGGATTCTGGACCACTGGGTTTCAAATCACAAGTTCTTAGCTGAGTGACACAGGTTATACAAAGTTCTCATGCCTGTAACCCTCATTTCTTCTCTTCTCTTTTCTTTCCTTTTTTTTTTTTTTTAACTTTTTTGAGACAGGGTGTCCCTTTGTAGTTCAGGATGGCCCTGAACTCACTATGTAGCCCAAATTAGCCTCCAACTCACAGCAATTCTCCTGCCTTTGCCTTTGGAATGCTGGGATTCCAGGCATCAGCCACCATGCTCGGCACTGTGGTATGTGGTACAGGGGATCAAAACTGGGACCTTGTGTTTGCCAGGTAGACACTGGAACCACTGAGCTAAACCCCCGGGCCCCTGTGCTCCTCATTTCTAAAATGAAGAGAATACTGGTAGAACTCACATGAAGATTAAATGAGGTAATTTTTATTAAACATTTAGAAAACTCATGTAGAAAAGATTTGAACAAAAAATGATTACTTTTGTGACTTTTGCAAGGCTTTGGATTCCCAGTGAGACATATTATCTTTATAAAGCTAGAAGAGACCTGAATGAAATTCTCACTCCTTTTTCTTCTTTTTTTTTTTTGGAGTGGGGTTATAGTCTCCCTGATGGTTTTTTCCCACTGGTGTTGGCTGCACCGGAGCCTCCCAGGGAAAGCCTGAGATACTGGGCTGGCAGAAGTAAGTGTGGTTTGGGAGTTGAGGTAGAAGACTAAAAGAAAAGTGTTAGTTGGGGTGGGGAAGAGTTGCATTCCATGTCTCATGCTCTAAAGGCCAGGTAGAAGTAAAATTGTAATAAACGAGGCTTAAGGAGTTGTCTTAGTTGATGTTTAGATGGTTGGTGCTCTATATTTGATTTGCTTATTTAGTAAGTGTCTCTAACTAGAAGCACACGAATTCTTTAGCAAGGGCAACTCCATGGTATGTTCAGAAGCAAAGGGCTGTGAACTGAGAAATGAAGTTTATTAGTCAGGCTTTGTCATAGTCACTGAATAACAAGCCACAGGAGCAGGAGTGGCCTTGTCTTCCAGTTACACTTGTTCTGTGGCTGTTCCTAAATGTCCTCTGCTCTTGCTGTCATCTCTGCTGGATGCCTTTCCCCTTTTGCTTTTTAGGAATAATTGTTATTCCTCCTTTAAGACTCAGTTTAACAGTCACTTTACTGGTGGTATTTCTGTTTCCCTGAGGCAAGGTGGGTAGATCCTTTCCTATTATCTCTCAGCACCTCTGTTTTAGCTTTTATTACTTTTTAAGTTATAACTTTGTGTAACTAAGATATCAGTGTTCCCTCTATCATTTGGGTCCAGCACCATGGTGGTCAGTTTACGCCTCGGGCTCACAAGGAGGCCAAGTTCAACTCTGTTCTATCACCTCATTTAAACCGCAGTGACACCAGTTCCACCACCCACCAAGTGGAAGCAAAAACCAATAGCAGAAAGTAATGTTTGTATATATAAATGGTTAAGAGAAAGGTTGGCTTCAGAGGGAAGGTGGAGAAGGGTTCTTAGAGCCATTACACCTAAGACAAACAACTAGAGATGTCGTCGCTCTAGACATTTCTCTTCTCCGCCTTCTACCCCTGGCGTTCTCATCCTCTTGGTGACCTCTGGGTTTTCTGGCAGAGCTGGTGGATGGCCGACTCCAGGGGTCACTGCTCGGGGAGGATGAGGTATGTGTGGTGCTCCCTGGAGTCGTGCATCCTCCCCCCTCAGCTAGTTGTATCTTTTCTCTCGCACATCTGACAGTAACCCAGAATCCTCAATCGTTGCTCTCTGTTAGGAGAATGATTTGACCAGCTCCTGCAACTTCCTGGTAATGCTCAACCCAGGAGAAGGAAAAGAACATCTGTTGTTTTTAGTTTTAATGAGCTTTTGCTATTGTAAGATGCCCGGGGTCCATAACCCTAGGGGCTAATCAGGGAATTTTCCAAACTCAGTGATGACTATCCATTAGAAATTCTTACTGTAAGCCCTAGGAGAAGGCACTTCTTTCCCTATCGTTCATTACACTGGTTCCTGGATAAAGTTCAGGTAGAATTTGTGCTCTATTTATCTTCGTATTCCAACAATCAAGAGAGTCCCTGGAACATAGTAAGGTGTTAAGAAATGTTGGCTGAATAACTAAATGAGTCCAATTCAATGTTTCTTATTTTAAATGCCAATCAAGAAGCTAATGGAATGTGAATCAAAAACTAGTAAATATGTTTCCACATTCCTGGAATTGAACTAGAACTGTTACATTATTGAACCTGAACTAAACTGAAACAAAAGCTTCTTGATATTTTAATTGTAAATCAGTTAGAATTGCTTACTCGCTGGAGCCAGAGATGAACTGCAGTACTGCTTAACTCAGAGTGGAACTAATCTCAAAAGCAGACTGGTTTGATTTCCTAGTTACTTACTAAGGTGCTTGGGGATCCTACGAATATGAATTTGCCATTTTGTTGATAGTGGTTCTAAATATGTTAACTTACAGGTGAGATCTTTCCCTTTCTTTTTTCTGTTGAGACCAGAGGATGTCTTAGGAGATCCTCTAACCTCAATGGAATATTTGTAGCCCTCTCGAAAGTATTGGGGGTAGTTTCACTCATTCACTCACTCATTCAATGGTTCCTTGTTTTTTTTTTCCCCTTAAAGCCTATTCTAGAATAATATGGAAATCAGAAATTGGGAGTAGGGGCTGTTTTCTTTGAGTGTGTGTATATGGGGAGAATAATAAACTAAGTACAGGAAAACAAAACTGAAACCTGGAAAAGATTTTTGCCTAAATGTTCCCCAAACCTTATCCATTTTGCTAAATAATTAAAATTACAACAAAACAGGGCCAGAGATTTAGCTCAGTGGTTCCGGAGCCTGCCTTGCAACGTCCTGAGTTCAATCCTGGTAACCACATACAATGCTGGGCGTGGTGACTCACGCCCAACAGCAATCAATACTACATACCACAGTGCCGGGCGTGGTGGCTCACGCCTGTAATCCCAGCACTCGGAGGCAGAGACAAAAGGATTGCTGAGTTCAAGGTTTGCCTGGACTACATAGTGAGTTTAGGGCCAGCCTGAACTACAAAGCGAGACCCTGTCTCAAAAAAAAAAAAAAAAAAAAATAGCAACAAAACAACAGCTAGAAGAATATCTTGGAAACAATGATAGTAAGATGCAATTAAATTCTATCTTCCAGAAGAGAGTTGCATGGATTATGAGGGAATATCATGGTAAATAAATTTCACTAACTTTCTTTTTTTTTTATTCACTTGCCATTCAAAAAAGAAAGATTATTTTTTTCAGTAATATGAATTTATGGGTGAAACAAATTAAAATCTCTTAAAGTAATTTCAGAGTTATATGCTATAATTTAGCTATATGTCAGTCTACAGAGAATTTTTAAAAAGAGTTTCCTTTTGTTAAAAAAAATACACATAAGGGCTGGAGGTTTGGCTCAGTGGAACTGTGCCCCGTGAGCACAGGGTCTTGAGTTTGATCCCCAGTACTGGAAAAAGAAATCTCCATATGTTCTTATTTGATGGTGAATTGACACATTGTCTCATTGGCTGTGACAACCTGGAGATGCCCCCTCTAATATTGCTGATTTTATTACAGTTTAGAAAAGGTTTATTATGTATCCACTTATCTTAGTGGAAGAAGAGTTAAAAAAATATAATATTACAACAATATCCTCACAGGGTATGAAGGTAACACCACAAGGGGGTACTATAATTTTATCAAATTTGTCCTGGTAAGTTGGCTCAGAAGGTGAAATGATTAGAGCCTGCAGAGTTAATTTTAATATGCTAATACATCACAGCAAGTTGGGAACTTAAATGAAATGATACAATTAATATACTTTTATGAGATGTAGAAAGACTTAGTAAGGTCATTTGTAGATTATATTAGAGCTGCATTTAGACTTATTGAGTTTAAAATTCAGCATTCTTAAAAGAAAGCAGCAGATGTCTGACACACGCATTTTAGTGACCTTTGAGTGAAGAAGTGAATGTCAAATTGGGTGGATCTTGATCTAGGCTTTTAAAATAAATTAACTCTCTGGTGTCCCTTCTAAATATAACTAGGATCAAGCTTTTAGATCTTAATTTCCTTAATGTTGCAACACAGAAAACGTAGCAGTATATTAATTCTGGAAGGGGTGTTTTTGAAGGGCTGCTTAATCATAGAAGACTCTTATTTTTTAAGGTGTCTCTGAAAGTAATTCTATAATTTTGCTCACTAATAATTGAGTAGCTTGGAGTCTTCCTTGGTTGAACAATTCTCTTCGTTATTTAATCTGCAATCATTGATGACCAAAGGATTTTTAAAAAACCCAACATCCTGGCACTTTATGTGTTTATATCCTAATTTTAACAAATGTTGCTCATTTACTGAATCAAGTAGACCAGAGGTATTTGAAATAGGGTGTGATTTATGTGTGTAGAGGATTGATTAGGTATTTACCAACTACATGCAGACTATTAGAGATTTCATCTTTTGTCACATACTTAGCCATTGTCACAGCCAAGGTGTTGGACCAGTCTTTAGTATTATGATTAGGATTGACTGTGATAATGTATGTAAATTGTGTATCACAGATGCAGGAACAGTGTTGAGAGGACCCGCAGCTATAGCTGGCAACTTCCTTGGCTATGACATGTGGTTACTAAGCTCCTTGAAAAATGCAGGTTAGAAAGCTACTATTGCCCCTCCACTTGTCAGACAGGTACAAATACTCAACGTTCATGTTTGAAAAGTAGAGCTATTTTTCTTGACATGCTTCTATTTGATAGAGTAGGCAATCTAAACTTCATGAATTTGTGCTTTCTTCTCCATGGGACTGAATATTACAGCTATTTTTATTTTTTACTTTAGAAAAACAACCCATAGGGCTTTTCAGGTCTCTTAAATTATTCCAACCTATAAAAGGTCACTTATGAGTGTTCAAGGACAGAATCTGGCAAAGTTTTTTCCTCCTTTCTTTCTTCCTTTCTCCAAAAAGGGATCCTTCTACTGAAGGCTTTGACCTGCTTTAGCCCTTAGAATGACTCAGATCTTGGGAGACAGCAGATGTTGTACATGTTTTTATTAGTGTTTGTTAGTCAGCTTTCTACCATTGTGACAAAGTACCTGAATGTGTCAGTTTATGAGGAGGAAAGGTTTACTTTGGCTCACAGTTTTAAAGGCTCCTGTCTGTGGTTGCTTGTCCTCATTGCTTGAGCTTGTGGTAATATAGTAGTACCACATGGTAGGAACATGGGACAAAGGAGGCAGGTTCACCTCCTGGTGGCTAGTAGGCAAAGACAAAGAGGAAGGAAATGGGGCCTTAATATCATGGAAACAAAGCTTATGTATATGGGGGATGGGGCTGTTGGAAGGGCTGGGGAATGGGAAAAATGAGAATCAAGATACATCATGTAAAAGTACAAATTCTCAATGATGAGTGTGATCATAATGTATACCTAAATGTACCAATAAACTCAACAAAGGGGAAAATGAGATAAACTATTAATTAGTTTTAGAGTGTTCTTGAGAGTAAGGAATGGAGCCTTAAAACAGGTGGTTTTATATTTGAGAGAAAAAGTGGAGGAAAAGAAGAATGGATAGAAAGAAAGAGGTGGTTAAAAATACCTCAAAGGCAAATATACCCAGTTGATAACTTTTTTATTATATTAAAATTTTTTTCTTTTGCACTTGTATTAGTCAATTTTTTATTTCTGGGCCTGAGCACACAACACACATAATTTAGAGGAGGAAGGATTTATTTGGGTCTCAGTTAAAGAGGTTTTAGTCCAGGTTTTAGTCCAGCTGGCTCCAAGGCAGAAACATTCTGGTGGGAGGCGCGCAGAAATAAATCTGCTTACCCATGGTGTCCAGGAAACAGAGCAAGCAGGGTGCCGGAAATGGCAGTATGAAGGACCAGATAAAGTCTCCAAGGTTGTGCCTCTGTGATCCATCTGGAGGCACTCAGAAGTGAGTTTTACTAATCTCATCAATTAATCAAGTTGACAATCAAGATTAGCTGTCATAGCACCTCTTTCTGAGGATAGGCATACAGATAAGATCTCTTTGCATTTCTGTGGAGTCCTGATTATCATGGGGTTATTCTTGATTGTCTATGTGAAGCCTTAATTAGAGGAAATAGTAACGCGTTTCTGCAGCAGAAAAGTCGTAGGAGTTAGGAAAAAAAAACTTCAAATAATTCTCAATTTCTATTTAGCAAGATCTGATACAGAACAGAAATAATTAGAGTGATAAAGTCTAACTGGCACTAGTGAATTTGACTAAAAGCCAAGAGCAATAGAGTCAGGACACTTATATTCATGTTTAAATTACTCAAGTGCTTAATTGTATAATTTCAGTTTCAATTACCAAATGCCCTTACTTTAAAAATTAGTCCTTTGAGTATTAGCTGCATGATGTTGTTATTAAAGTTGAAAATCTGCTATTATGGTTTAGAGGATTATTGCAAAGTTGTTGGCATATGTCTTGTTTAATAAATAAGTTTAATTGAGCATGTAATCTGGTAATTTAATAATGATGAATTATATTTTTACAGAAATATTGAATGACTTTTTTTCTTAGGCTAATACAAAATTACTTTTTTTTTTTTTTTGAGACAGGGTCTTGCTTTGTACTTCAGGCTGGCCCTGAGCTCACTATGTAGCCCAGGCAAGCCTGGAACTCAGCAGTCCTCCTGCCTCTGCCTCCCGAGTGCTGGGATTACAGGCGTGAGCCACCACACCCGGCACTGTGGTATGTGGTATTGATTGTTGGTGGGCGTGAGCCACCGCGCCCAGCATTGTATGTGGTTACCGGGATGGAACTCAGGACTTTGTGCTTGCGAGGCAGGCGCCGGAACCACTGAGCTAAATCTCCAGCCCCCAAAATTACTTTTTAGGGATTTTCCAGAGAAAATACTTTATTATAAAACTATCTAAGATATCTCTGGTATTATATGAGAATATAATACAAGCAAAAATAGCAAGATTTCAATGGAAATTTTCCATTAAATATCCTTCACCATGAAAGAGGTTGAGAGCAGGGAAATGAAGTTCCATGAACAAGGACACAATGTTTATACTTTTTGTGCTTTTCAGTTTGTATTTCCCCTAGAATAAGGAGATTATGACAATGTGGCCCATACAGGAAATTAGTATATTCTTACTCCAGGAGGCTTGTTCCCATTTGATTATGAACTCAACAGCCATTATTAATGTTAATGAGCCTCAGCACTTGAGAAGTTCCCTTGAGCTCATCCTGAATTACCTTGGGCAAAACCTACTGATTAGCACGATGTTTTTTTATGCTTCCATTCGCTCTGTTTGCCTCTGCTGAATTTTGGGGTGGCAGTGGGGGGACGAGAGTGCCAATGGTTTTAGACCTATGCTTTAGAAGAACAAATTCTGGAATTTAAAATTCAAGTATATTTTCATTTCTAAATGACATTGGGCTCCCAATTGATTCTTAGATGAAATCATGGAGAAGCTCGTTTTATTCACCTTCGCTTTCCATTGTGGGGTGAAGAAACCAAGGGACAGGGTTGGATTAGAGTTGAGGTTGCGTGATGCAGAACAAAGGACCCCAATCCAAGGGTCTGGGCCCCCACTGCCCTTTTCACACGGGCAGTAGTGTGAACTCTGGGAAGGGTCATGATTCTAAGCACAGACCACAATATTCTTTCTCATCCTTGTGCACAGATGAGTTTTGGAGTTCAGAATTTCTGGAATGTTAGAAGGTTCCTTCTCAGCTCCGTTTCAATGACAATTAAGGAATAAATAAGGACAGAGAGAACAACCACAGTCAGGAATTGTCATTCCAACCTTGAGAATAAAAATAGATGGGAAAGTGGTAATTAATTTAGACGAACAGACAAGCTGGAATCTGATCAAATATCAGGGGAAGGGTGAGATGTCAGAACGGCCAGCCGGGCCTCTGAATGTGAGGCAGCGGCCAGGCAGAGGGCTGGGTGAAAGTCGTGAAAGGAACAGCCAGACGCCCCTTCTCCAGACCTCCCCGGTGACTTTCCCTTTTCCACAGTCTCATGGAGGAGTTTCTTAGAGAGTGAAGCAGAGAAATTTGGGTCTTCAGGGTCCTAGGCAGAGCTGAGGCTGTGGTGATGGTGTTAAACTGGAAGAGGAGACCAAGGTGAATTCTAGATGCTGACGGGTGAATGGGTGAAACTTCCCTCATGTCTTCTCTTCCCCAACTTCTTTCAAAAGGCTCTGGAGAAAGCTCTGTCTTGCTGTCTCTCTCTCTCTCTCTCTCTCTCTCTCTCTCTTTCTCTCTAGATTTTGTGAGATAGGGTCTCAAGTTTTGATGTTCCTGCCTTGGAAAGGTTTCTATGCCCCAGTTGAGATTGGAGAATGCTTCACTGGGGAAATGGCTCCAGAAGTGCTTAAATAAAGGTTCAGAATCTCTCAAGAAAGTGGGCGGGTTCTGTCTTTCCCACATACATCTCCCAATTGTTCTTTTAGTGCCTCACTGTTAAGTGTGAATAGATAGCTGACTGTTGTCAGATATTTGAAAAATGAGTGCTGAATTGGAGAGAATAAATTACTGTAAAAAGGACTCAGTGGAACCAGGGGTGTTGGGAGAATAGGAAAGAAAGTAGAACAAAGCAGTCAAGCAAAACCCCTCATTATTATTAAAACAGAGAGATAAGACAGTACATATTTGATTCCCTTCAAAATAAAACAGAGAAGAAAGAAGTGTTGAAAATTAAATATAAGATCAAAGAAAAAGAACTTTAGTAAAAGAGATGGAAGATAAATTTGACGAAATAAATACCCTGGAAAACAGAACATAAAGAAGGCCAGACATGGTGACACATGCCTGTAATGTCAGCATTTGGGAAGCTGAGGCAGGAGTACTGCCATGAGTTCAAGCCAGCCTGGGCAACATAGAGAGTTTAAGCCAGCCTGAACTACATAAAACACAGTGAAGCAAAACAAAACAAAAAGAACATAAAGAAAAGGAAAGGAAAAAAGTGAAATAATTTGAATATTTGTCCAGGAGTTTCAACATCCCCCTCACAGGTGATTTAGAAAGAGTGAACAGAGAAAAATATAAGAAAGAAAGTTTAAATTGACTTGAGAAAATTCTGCAATTGAAGGTTGTAAGACTTCAGACTGAAAGGGTTACTGTTAGTGCCTAGCACAATGTATTTGTCAAAGTTTTCCTGAGGGACAGAACTAGTAGGAGGTACCTGTGTATATGTACGTCTGTACATGCACACGCGTATGTACATACACTTATATAGATACACACACTTATAAGGAAGTACATACACAAACATACATATATACACATACACACACACAGTTATAAGGAAGTGGCTCATGCAACTACAGAGGCCAAAAAGCACTAAAAAAGACCTGCAGGGTAAGGCAGCGAGCTGGAGACCTGGAAAAGCCAACGGCTCCAGTCTGAGTCTGAAGCCTTGGAAACCTGGGGGGCTGATAATGTGGTTTGAATTGAAGGGCAAGGAGACCTGAAGCTCCAGCCTGAAGGCAGGTAGGCAGAAGGAACCCTCCCTTATTTTGGAGAGTTTCAGCCTTTTTTGGTCTATTCAGATCTTTACCTGATTGGAACAGACCCACTGTGAGGAGAATAATCTGCTGCCTCATAACCTACTAATTTTATTGTTAATCTCATCCAAATGTAGCCTCACCGAAATACCTAGAGTAATGTCTGAGCAAACATTTGAATATCCTGTGTCCCAGTCAGGTTGACAACCATATGTGACAAAAAAGGCAAAAAAAAAAAAAAAATCCATATTAAGTATATGTCATGATACAATTTCAAAATAAAAGAATGGAAGGTTTCTTCAAACCAACCAGCAGAATATAAACAGGTAGAGACTCAAAATGGCTTTAGATTTTTAAACAGCAGCCTTGGAAGCTAGGAGACAATGGAGTAACATCTTCAAAAGACTTAGAGAAAATTATTTCCAAAGTGGAATTCTGTATTCAGCTAGCAGTTAGCTATCAGCTTAGTTATGAATTTTTTAATTCAGAATTTTCATACTCAGAATTTTGTTGGCACTGCAAGAGTGTCTTAAGGTCTGTAATATTTTCTACTGGCAAAGAGTCTGATTTAGGACGGTGCTTATAAATAGTTGGATCTGTGATGCTCAGTAAAATAACCAGATTCTACATTAGATATGAAGGCACTCAACAAAAATCACTTGTAACGGTGCTGGGCTATATTCCCTCAGGCCTTTTTATGCTGAGCTACTAAGTTTGCCATTGCTCTCAAGAGATGGATGGGGCCAGGGACAGCCTATAAGAATTTTGGGGTGGGGTTTGTTCTATTCTCAAACATCAGCCAAAGAGGAGGCAGATGATACATTCATGCCTGACTTTCCTATCCTCAGCAGTGTCACTTTTAAGCGTGAGCCAGGAATGTTCCAGAAAGTACCAGAAGGACTAGGCTTTGGCTGTCTAAGAGGTAACTCATTCACTGATGCACTGTCAGATAGATAGACCAGGGGCTACTTTGTAAAAAAGCTACTTGAACCTTTTCTTAAGATCTGCTTTTGGAGGAATCAGGGACTTCTAGACCAAAGAATATTCACATATGAGTTTTTCTTATTAAAATACAGAAGCATATATCTTTGAATTTAGCTTTAAAGGGAAAACATAGGGCCGTAGATTTAGCTCAGTGGTTCTTGCACCTGCGTGGCAAGCACAAGGTCCCGGGTTCGATCCCCATTAAGCACATACAACAGTGCTATGTGTGGTGACTCATGCCCACTACAATCAGTACCATATACCACAGTGCCAGGCATTGTGGCTCATACCTGTCATCTCAGCACTCGGGAGGCAGAAGCAGGATTGCTGAGTTCGAGGTTTGCCTGGGCTACATAGTCAGCTCAGGGCCAACCTGAACTTCAAAGTGAGAGCCTGTCACAAAAAAAGAAAAGAAAAAGGAAAAAGAATAAACATTAACTTCCTTATAATTCTGGGTTGATTTATCTGATTTATTTTAATTTAAAAAATGCAGGAGAAAAAATGCAGGAGGAGATATGCTGGTAAAATTATCTCTTCCTTTGTCAAATTTCTTTGATATTTTTGCTCACTTATTGCCTTTTAGAACATTTTACAAGTATCCCAAACTATGTGAGTGGCTGACCCTGAAAATAAATTGATAAATCTTTCTAGAAATTTCCATACATGCAGAAAGTGGTAGCATAAGGAGACACCACTCTTTTTTTTTGGTTGTTATTTTTTTCTGTGTGCTGAGGATGGACCTCAAAACCTTATGCATGGTAGGCGTTGGTCCACCAATTGAACTATGCTCCCACCTCATCACATTTCTGTTTGAAAAGCTCCCTCTTGGCTAAGGTCCAGGCTAAGTGTTTCATTTTAGAGTTGGCCTGGGTACTATACCTCCGGTGTCTTCCAAATCACAATAGTGGCCCAAAATGTCACCTTGGTGGCCACGTGGCTTAGCTTTAGGACAGTGTTATATTTGCAGAAGCAGAGTTTAGTTACCATGGGCAGTTCAGCTACCAGATATAGATGCCATTGTGACCATGATGAATCTGTGTTCACTGTATCATGAGTGTTTGAAACCATAAGTCTTCATACTTAGGTCCATTTGCTCCCATTATTTGAATTACAAATGTTGTTCCTAATTTTGTGCCAACTTTTCTGGCATCATAATTATACAATTTACTTAAATGTTATATATACCAGTGAAGTAACTAAGAGAAAGAGTTGCTGTGAAAACTATCTTGAATCCTTTAGAAAAATTCCATAAAGGCATATTGGTAAAGTTGCTGTCAAATTAGAAATTTAATATGGAAAAATATCATAAGTTTGGATATGCCAACCACACAAGTCTGTTGTTAGATGGCTATGCAAATGTCTTTATAGCCTTGCTGTATTTTAAGCAAACAAGCAAGAAACCAGAGAATGAATCTTAGCCCAGCACCTGTAAGGAAGTTAGTGTGGTAGTTGGTAGACTTATACTGAAATACAGGGGACCCTTGAGTTACAACTGGCCTGACATATGAATAACTTGGGTTATGACCCAAATTTTAGTTTTAACTTATGAACAGTCTTGAGTTATGTCCTGAATGCCAGTTACTTATGCTTCTAGATGATCTCAGATATAACACTTAAAGAGTTCTGGAAGGGGGCCAGAGATTCAGCTCAATGATCCCTAGCAAGCACAAGGTTCCTGGTTCAACCCCCAGTAACCACATACAATAATACTGGTGTAGTGACTCATGCCCACCAGCAATCAGTACCACATACCACAATGCTGGGTATGGTGACTCATGCCTGTAACCCCAGCACTTGGGAGGCAGAGGTAGGAGGATTGCTGAGTTCAGGGCTTGCCTGTGGTACATTGTGAGCTCAGGGCCAGCCTGAACTACAAAGTGAGACCCTATCTCTCTCTCACACACACACATACACACACACATACAAAGAGTTCTGGAAGGAACATTACAATGTTCTTCCCTGTGTGGGGTTAACTGAGAAATCCTGGGCCAATAGGTCTCTTGGGACACTGAGATCTACCTGTATGCAGGAGAGAAATTGAAGGCTGTGCAGAGAAGCCTGAGACTTCAACTCACCAACCTGAGTTACAACTAACCCTTGAGAACAAACTGAATTTGTAAGTCAAGGGTCCACTGTAGAAAGTCTTAGTTTGATTTAAAAAGTTTGGTGGTAGTAAGTATTTTACAGCAGACAGTAGATGGCTTGAGAGTGTTGGAAAAATCAAGATGTTCATATACTGGGCAGGAGGGGAGAGAAATTGTCTACAGAACAACCTGCTCATCACTAATCCACAGGTGACTGAATCACTTATTAAAATATTCAATTGGTAAAATTTTTTACACCATTGATAAATAGGAAGGGTTGGGTATTACCTATAAAAATGGTACAAAAAGAAAAGCATGAATTAAGATCCCCCCCAAATCCAGTGTTAGTATATAGCCTTGCAGCTGGATTTTAAAAATAATCACTTTGGGTTATGTATAGATCAACAAATCCTAGAGCATTTAAAGGTCTGAATTATTTGTCTTTATCTGTTTAGTATAGCTTACAAAATGGGGCATGGATTAACTCTTAGCAAAGAATTTGCTTTTTTGACAACTTGTCTATTTTCCAAAGAAAACAGTATGTGGGGAAAAAATACTAAAGAAGCTGTGCTCCTCATGTCCTGATTTTGAGGACCCTGCTGGGGATATAAATGCCATGTTTCCCTCAAGAAATGCAACCTCGTTGATCTAGTCAATAGGAGATGGAATTCTGAAATGTGTATATAGTAATACAGGTGAAAAATTGACTTTCTTGCTGGAAACAATTGAAGCTAAAATGTAAATAGCACTGATTTATCAAAAATCACAAACATGCACATGTCTGTAATCCCAACACTCTGGGAAGCTGAAACAGGAGAACTGCAAGTTTGAGCCCTGCCTGGGCATTTTAAAAGAGCCTGTTTTAAGGAAAAACATAAGCAAAAAACAAAAAAAATCTGGAGATGTAGCTCAGTATGAAGGCCTTGGGCTCAGTCTCCAGTGTACAATTGAAAAAAAGAGAAAACTAAAAATAAAAAGAACCACAAATGTAAAAGTCATTATTTGAAAGGTAGAGTTGGATTGGAATAATTTCCAGTTCAGTACAGTTCTGTCTTGGAGAAAAATGGCTCCAAATTGAAAAAGACTGCAAAAAATCCAAATATACCGTAAGGAATCTAAAAGACATTGCTTATTAGCAGGCTAACCTGAGATAAATCAAGGGTTTTAGCGAGTTAGTTTATTTTGTTGGAAAGATGGCAAACAACAAAAGATTAAGGATGACAAATCACCGGGAAATGAAATTGTGAATGACGCAGAAATCATATATGCTACAATGAGAAAAGACAGCTGAATATGAAGAAAAACAATGAATGATCCACAGGCAGAAATTGCTCATGTTAGGGCCCTAAACACCCTTTATGGTGCACAGTGATGCCTCAGTGCTTGTCCTTAACTGGTTCTGGGAGGTGAAACAGTATTAAAAGTGATGAGGATTGGGCCGGAGGGTTAGCTCAGTGGTTCCGGTGCCTGCCTCGCAAGTGCAAGGTCCTGAGTTCGATCCCTGGTAACCACATACAATGCTGGGCGTGGAGGCTCACGCCCACCAGCCATCAATACCACATACCACAGTGCCGGGCCTGGTGGCTCACACCTGTAATCCCAGCACTCGGGAGGCAGAGACTGGAGGATTGCTGAG